>JARKHS020013167.1:0-90638 GCA_030143305.2 Amblyomma americanum | reverse complement strand
AAGGAAGGAAGGAAGGAAGGAAGGAAGGAAGGAAGGAAGGAAGGAAGGAAGGAAGGAAGGAAGGAAGGAAGGAAGGAAGGAAGGAAGGAAGGGAATTTGGTGAGTGAGAGGTGACGTTTGCGTATATGTTCACTGCGGTAACGCAAATAAGGAGCTAAAAAGGAAAACAATGAAGCAAATAAAATGAACATTTAAGGAGGAAAGCTGTCCCGCGGAACCTATCTTTTGCGCGGAGCAGCTGTGTGCCCACGCCCGCGAGCAATAGGTGTAACTGGTCTGAGGAGACTTGCGCCAAACAAAGTGTAATATAAGAATAAAGTTATATGACACTAATGTATTACAAGTGTCAAAAGTTTTTAGATGCTTACGACATCTGTTGCTCAGCGGAGTAAAAAAACATGGAATGAGCATTTCTCCAATTTTCCTGACTGCCGTCGTCGACGTTCAAAGGATTCGATCCTCCTAGATACGTCGGTCACGTTCGAGCATGTTGCAACTTATAAGCAAGATGCATGTCAGTCAGTCAGTCAATCAATCAATCAATCAATCAATCAATCAATCAATCAATCAATCAATCAATCAATCAATCAGTCAGTCAGTCAATCAATCAATCAATAAATCAATTAATCAATCAAATAGTCAGCCAGTCAGCCAGTCAATCAATCAATCAATCGTAGAGACGCACTTCTGCCCCGCTATTAGGATGGACTTCGAATCGCTCCGTGGCGTTTCGGTGGAAACTTCGAAAATTCTAAATTATATTTCCTGTCACACGTTGCCTTGAATGCCACTTCTGCTCTTGCGTCAGTGCAACATACCGGCAAGTCGAGCATTCCTAGACACGGTGCGTTAGACTTATCACTGTTGCCCGTAGGCGGACTGCGTTCGCGGCATCGTTCGGGCACTGTGCGGGCGTCTTCCCGCCTCGCTGTGGCATGCATGACTGCCAGCGCACTCATCAGGGGCGCCCCTCAAGCATATCTCGCTTATGAAGGAGAATCGGCCGTTCGGCTTGCATGACGCTCGTTTTTCTTTTGACGAAGATAAAAATAAGGTTCATCATAAAAGTAAAAATAAAATTCAGAGAGAGCACGCTGTTCTGTTCTCATTATAAGAACGCTTTCACTATTAGACATGACGAAGCATTATTTGCCCATGAGAAGGGGTCCACTACCTTCCTGCACGTTCTACAGCTGCCAGTTTCAATTACACAACGTGTGAAAAAGGTTAGAAGGCAATATCGTGCTCTGTTTACGGTTCTCCGCACCCGTACATTCCACATTACAGCGAAATATTTATACTTTTTGTGGCATGTGAAAGCTAAGTATTTATTCCATACGTTGCGCGGGACTTGCTTGAGAACACCATGAGAAACCAAAATTTTCTCGGCAGTAGTAAAACCAGATCATTGCGAGTCTTTGATCATCAAGAAAACGCACACAGGAGCGTCACTGACTGGCACCTTATCGCGGTAGAAGTTTGATGCATACAGTTTCTTTACGTGGAAAGCGTGGACATCTATTTTTGGACGTGTGGCTACCGGCACAAACAACAAGGGCAAACTGCCGTAGGCATGAGTGGTACGCTCTTTGAATACACGTGGTATTTGTTTTTTAAATAGCCCGTTGGGGCGCCCACATTCTCGGCCCCTTCCGTATCCAACATTGTTGAACAGAAATTTTGAATATTGAAGTATTGTGAGGTACTGTGATGGAAATATTGAAGGTAATGGTTCATTCTTCTGCCGTGTAGAAACATCTTTTAAAGTTTTTCCATCGCTTGCATCGAGTAGTTAAGATTGCCATAGAAAACACATGAGGAACACTTTTGACGACTGCAAAAATGTTAATAGCAATAAAAGGCAAGCATGCCTAGAGCATATCATTGGATATATTGATTTTTATAGTGAAATCTTATAATAAGTGAAAAAAATTGCTTTCATCAATTGTTTCCCGTTGAAAAATGCTTTTGTCCAGAATTAATGGGTGTGTTTTCTGAATGTGGTCACATGCGCGTAGACGGAAGTTCTTTTTTCCTCTTAAAGCACGCCACTGACAACCGAACCATTTATAACCTGTCCTTCTCTACAATTAATTATTTCCTCATGTGTCGCAGGGTGTTGTGATGGGCCCCTTGTGCGGCATCTTCAAAGCAGACTGCACTGCTACGCTAGAGATGAAACGGCCCGCAGTTAAAGGTAACAAGACGCAAAAATGTTTAGGCGCTTTGTCGGAGTATAACGATCAGAACTCAAGAATAAGCCGATTGTGACACTTTGAAGCTCACTACTGACAATGTTGTGAAGTGCACTCAGGTACGGCGGGAAAATGGAAGCCTCGAGGTAGAAATACACGGTGAGTAGTTAGGCTTAACTGAGAAGAAGGGAAAGTGGCAGCGTCAATAAAAGCATTTATGAAATGGTTAAGTTAGTTGGGAGACCTTAAGCGTTTACATAAAAAAGGCATGAGCCACACTGAGCGCATAGCCGCGGCTACAAGAAAAAAAACACATATATGGAAATTGGAGGCTACAGAAGAGATAGGGGCATCTAAGTGGTGATTTAGAATGGATCAAAGTTCTGAAAGTAGTCGCGAGACAAAAAAAATAATCAACAAGTGGATGTATTTATTTCTAGGGATACAAACCGATGACAGAAATTACTTTAGCGGAAAGGTTGCAGTCCTGTGTGCTCCGGGGCTCATTAATCTAAACAGAAATTGAAGTGTACCAGCGATTAGGACGGATGCTCCCATACAGAACCGGCTCGCCAGAAGAACGATGGCAACAGTAGGTGCGGTTAAGTACACTAAGGACCAACTAAAATTTGTCAACAATGAGTGATTATCGCACTCTAATGAGAAAAAAAAAACTTTCACTGCAAGAAGACCCTTATCAGGAAGAAAAGAGAAAAAAAAGCAGAATACAGGCATCGCAGCCCCAAGTAATTTTCACAAGCAGAGTGTACTGATGTAGTCCATAACTGGGGACCTCTGGGGCTACACCACCTTTCCAACCACTTCCTGTCGGTAACCACAAATTACCTCAGTCTCTGTACGTCATCGTCAACGTCATAAGTTTGAAGTGAGTGGCGGCAAAAAAAAATTCCATGCGTAACTACACATCAGCATCTTCGTCATCAACCGGACTATGCTTACTGCAGCGCAAATGCCTCTATCATGTCTCTTCAATTAACCTTGTCCTGTTTTAGCTGCCGCCACCCTATCACAGCAGATTTTTAATCTCAACCATCCAGCTAACTTTCTGCCGCCCCCTGTTCAGCTTCCTTTTCTTTGGAATCCAGTCTGTTACCCTTAACTACCAGCGGTTACCTTGCCTTCGCATTACTTATGCCCTGCTCAAGCCCATTTCACTAGAATGTAGTTTACCCGTGTTTAATCCCTGACCAACTCTGCCGTTACGCCTATAATTTTTCCTTCCATAGCTGGCTGCTCTGTCCTTAACTTAACTTGAACCCTTTGTTAGCCTCCACGTTTCTGCCCCATATGTGAGTACAGGTAAGATGCAGCTGTTGTACACTTTTATCTTGAGGGATACTGGTGAACTTCCATTCATGATTTGAAAGAACACTTCAAGTGCGCTCCACTGCATTCTTATTCTTTTAGTTATATTACTCTCGTGATCCGGATCTGCGGTCACTACCTGCCCTAAGTAGACGCATTCTCTTATCACTTCCAGCACCTCGCTACCAATTGTCAACTGCTGTTCTCTTGCGAAACTGTCGAGCATTACTTTTGTTTTGTTCATATTAATTTTTAGATCCGCAGTACACAAATTTCTCATAAATATACACGTTTCCTGCTGTGGAACGAACGTTTACAGAGCTGCTAAATTGAATTTTTGGAGGGAACGAAATTCGAAGAGAGCTGTCTTCAATGTCCCTTTAACGAAAGATTATGTTTTCTTCCGTTGATTGTTTATGCGTTTTTTTTTTCTGACGTTCTCCGTTATTGCCACCGATCTCAGGTTTTAACCTAGCGTCGCTCTCTGTGTCAGCAGTCGGCTGTAAAAAAAGAAACTGCCATTTCACCTTCGTGACATATTATGCACGGTTCACGGCTCGTTTTATGATTGCTTGACAGCCCTTCGCCCTGCCTAACTGTGTCTGAGACGGCTGCGCGTCGGGATGGCACTTTCTGCGCGGTATAAAGTCAAAGCAATCACCCACTTACTAAATGGAAATCGGCTAGTTTTGAAGCACGATTTCGGAGTCACTATTGCTACCACCGCTTGAATATTATTGAAGCGAAAATCTTCATTTAGCCCAGGTAAAGCAGTCTTCGGGTAGGCACCACAATGACCTTGAATGACCTTCGGCCCAACCAAAGATAGCTGTGGATGAGCATACGTGGTACAGTTGTGGTGTAGACTAGGGTGCCTCGATGCCAGCGCCGGGTGGAGACAATTTAAGCAACGCCGCCATAATGAATCACAGCTGGCCTCTCCCATGTACCGCGAAATGCTCGACTGGTAGCCCAGTGTAGCTCTCGCTGCAAAAGGCTGTTCAAGTTAAAGCACTTTGAAGCGCGCCGAGAGCATAAACGGCGCCGTTACAAACGCTAGCGACGCTGATCCCGTGTGATTCAATATGGCGGCGCCGGTATGGCGGCGCTGGCATCGAGACACCCTAGTGTAAACTCCTTGACCTTGGTCCATAACCTTTAGTTGACCTTTGACCTCAAGAACATCCGTTAGGGTGATGTGAAGCCACGTGATGACATCCGAGGGAGGTTTCGCAAGACCATGTGATACCACGTCATAACAACGTGGTCGTCTGCGTATATAAAGTACCGATATCGCAAGCGTGTAGCGGAGCTGCCATGGACGAGCCTCAGACGCTTAGCAAGCGTGCTTGCTTTGCGCTGAATTCTAGGGTTAGCCAAGTTAAGCCACTGTCAATTTTTGCAATAGCCACTGATCACTGCATCATGAAAACCATCATACGAACTTTATCGAAGGCGTGTTTGCGATTGCATTACGTAAAACATAAGGTTATTATGCCGTAGTTACCCCGTCGAAAATTTATGGATGTGAAATAATTCCATTTTTTATCGGTTTCTCAGACGTCTTGCATTAACCTTCAAATATTTGTCCGGTGTAACCTGGCTCCCTATGCAAATTTATTGCTAGCACAGAATGCTTGACTTATGCAGAAAGTTTCAAGAGTCTCCCAATGTGGAATTAAAACTCTGAATTGTGGGATTCTCCTGAACAGTTTGAATTAGCACTGTTCCCATTTCGAGTTGATCAATTTGGTTATGCTCTACTATCTTCCAGCAATCCTAGTTAGATTAGTTGACAGGACAGCTGTCCAGAACAAGGGGGGGGGGGGGGTCCCAGACTCGATCCCTGGAGCAGGAAAAGGTCTTTTTGAACTGCGAAAGCTGTGTAGCTTTTCAGCTATCTTGTAGCCGTATGGTTGCGCTTGGTTGAATGCTAGTTAGTGATTAGTTCATTTTTTACCCTCCTGTATGCAATGTCAAAGTCCCGTACAACCACAAAACTCTTCCAGAGCTCTTGCGAGAATAGGTTGCAAAACGACGAAAAATATAAAAACCACGTGAGCCAGCCTACAATAAGCAGGAAAGAGTCTTCAGACTCTTCTGGGCCGGCCTGTTCGTATGGAAGAGTTCATTGCAATGCTTTGGAACTGCATCAAGTTCCGATTCTGACAATCTGTGTGTAACGTAGCTCAGAAAACAAGCTTATTGTTATAAACATCGCAGCCATGTTTGGCGCTGTAGTCGGTGACGGCGCACGCTTAGCACTTCGCGCTGTTTAGAGGCACTTCATAAAAAAGCTTCCTGATAGGTGAAGAAGAATAGGCGACGAACCGTAATGTAGTGCGGTAAGTGCAGAGGCAGCAATGAAAGAAGTCAAATACCATTGAAAAGGGTGCCAGAAGCGAGTGACAGAATAAAAGGAGATGATACGGAGACATAGGTTAGTGGTCAAACCACACCAGGTTGAGACTCGACGACAAAGAGTCAAACAGAAAACAAGAAAATGCTGGCGTGCTGCTCCCGTGCAAACAAGAGCGGTTAAATAGAGATGCGCGCCCTCTCCCCGAACAGGTGCTGAGTTTTTCTTCTCACGAGGGTGAGGAGAAAGGCTGATGAGCGGAGGCAGCCCGACTCATCTCGAGCTCCGCTCACGTAGCTTATCGCCTCGAAATTATGGAGTCCATTTCCCGTATAACAAGTCGCGAGGACACAACGCAGGCACGAACCATGGCTCTCGTAAGAATGGGGAAGTGAAAGTCGGGCACGTGACAATTTATTGTCAAGGCGAAGGCTGCCAGCAACGCATCCGATGCTGTCTGGCAGCGTATGTATGTATATATATCAGCGCCGCAATCGTTATACGGCCGCCGTTAGTGATGATGAGAGTGGCACTTAGAGCCGTTTGATGCCGAGAAGGAAAGAAGAAAGGAAGAAATAAAACCGGTTTATATGCCGGCGCGAACACGTGATCAGCTTTCACAGCTGTCACGTGGGCTTGTGGCGACGACAGCGGCACCTGGGAGAGGGCGCGAGTGTTCTTGTCTGCACGGATTCGAGTCTTTTGTGTTGGCGTGCGTGCGTGTGTTGGGGTGGCAGCTTGTTTTAGTGGCCCGCGTGATTTAGAGCGCCCCGACTGGCGGGCGACTTCGTACGCAGCGGAATAAGGCGGCGCGGGACAATAAAGCCGCCTTCCCCCACCGGATATGACTTTGCGTTCTTCTGTTTTTTTTTGTCTTCCTTTTGGGCGCTTTGTTTTCTTTCGCGTTTTTGTTTCATTCAGGGTAGCCTTGCTGCCCACGTAAGATTATAACACGATGAAAGGTGTCTCATATTATCAGTAAGTTTATATTAAAAGGCGCTAAAGAACCAACACTTTACTGAACAATTTGGGTATCGTAACTACTACTTGCGTTTCTCAGTGTTGTGCTCAAGGGCTGGTCGGGAGCGACGGATTTGAGAGGGAGGACTTGGGGGGGAGAGGGATGGGGGTTGAGTTGGAAATTTCGACTAGAAAAATCATGAAAAACCTTATTTAGTAAGTCCAAGATATTGCAAGTTCCCCCTCCGCCGTTTTTTTTTAAAAAAGTCTTCAACAAATTAGTCTATTTGTTCGATATCATCCTGTAAACCTCAAGTTTACAAAAAGATTCATTCTGACATGGTCCGTTTTATGTCAGGTAACTAAGAAGATTAGAATTTCACTAGGACTAAATACGTAAATGCCTGTGCACAAGGTTTGGAGGTGTGGCTATACGAAATTCAATAAAAACCTGCCATATGAAAGGACAACACAATTGACTTCATTGGCACCAATGAAATTTAAGCAGTTTTATAGACCAAATTTTTCTGCGGCACCTGCCGCAGCATAATTTTTATTTTCGTCTTTACGGCCCAGCACTTGAGATGACTTGCATTACAATCTTTTCTCCAGTTTATTTGCACCTTCTCACTTGCTCATGAGAACGCACTACACAACCTTTCTTGAAGGCTCCGTTTTCTTTACCGCCGAGGAAGCTTGCTTCAAGACAGTGCTACTATGTGAGAAGTACAGCATAGAATGTACCCGATATCTGACCCGCGCATTTCTTTGGCAACACCTGCTTTCGCTGCCAGCGCATGCTTCCTCAGTTCGATAGGCTAACTTACTGACTTTTATTTTCCCTCTAGCTTGGATGGAGTGGTCGCTTTTTAAAGGAAAAAAAAATAAGCTCGCGTTCTAGAAGGATGGCCTGTAGTTTATTTGAACACATTTCTGCATTCTGGCACTCTTCTGTATCTGTCTCCTACTAAAATCAAATTGACCACCTTGTGGCATCTCATCTTGCGTCTTGTTAATGAATCAACGTAGGCGACAATAGAACGCAAGATCATTTCCTTATAGCTTTATCGCGCATTGCATAAATGATTCGTGTGCGGCAAACCTATCACAAGATTAGGAAACTGTGTTGCATAGATACCAACTCAGCAAGCTCAATATTGGGCTTTGAGTTACAGTTCACACTTTGCAGAACTGATGCTCAATGCCTCAATATTGTTATTAGTTAAAATGATACATGGGCCTTAAGTTGTGAAGCTGAAGGCTTATGTCGCACATCAGATTTACGTAACGAAGCACTGTAATCATGAAGTGAAATATATAACTATCTTAAAGAAACGAAGCGATCAGGCTGCCAGCGAAACAATTTTGTGTTAGTCCGGGAATAAAATGTGGCTGGCTAACAGGGACCGAGAGTTTGAAAAACCTTTTACGGGAAAGCACACATAAGCGGCACGTAGCAGCTTCTCAGTGCCTGTAACGAGAAAGCCTAAAAACGGCACGAAAACCTTCCCAGCATAATCTTGAAAAGGAAGGGAAACAGATTGCTCTCGAGAAAAAGGTGAGCTCGAGAAAAGAGTAAGCTAGTATCAAAAGGCTACCGCCACGCGGTAGCCCATAACCTCCGGACGCTCGGAGACACGCATTTAAGGGCAGGAAAGAAGAAAGAAAGATGCGCGCAGCTCTTCAGGTGCCCGCCAGGACGCAGTTTTATAGTTCCCGTGGAAGACGGCATCTCGTAGGTGGCGTTGGCGGATAAAAGGGGCAAGGGGAGTGGCAAGGGGTAGGACGGTATTCCTCCCTTCTAAGCTTTCTTCATCTCTCTTTCTTTCCTTTCCTTTTCTCATTTGCATCTTCTTTATCTCTGGTGTCGTGAGTTGCCGCCGTGCGCGCGCCGCCGTCTCTTTCTGAGCTCTTGCCGCGGCTCCTGGGGTGCCCGGCGTGACTTGGGAGAATTAGGCTCAGGTCGGATGCATCCCCCTCTCCCACCTAGCCCCCCCCCCCCCCTTCGTGCTTGCAGAAGCCCGTTTATTCAGTGCAGCCCCGCCTGGAGCTGTAGTCACTGTGGCAGTGGCAGGAGCAGGCTAAGATTCAAAGAATGAATGTCGTCGTATTGAAGTACGAGGTGTCGTTGGTCTGCACCGGTTGCGTGTCGGTTTGAGTCGTTAGGCCGAAGCTTTCGCTCGGTTTGCCGATACATAGCTAACGGTAACGGCATCTGTTTACGTGGTGTCGTGTATCGTACACCTGCAGAGGAAATGGCTTTCTCACTGCTTAAAGAGACAGGAATTAGGTACCACACAGTCTATGGCGCATCTGGTGCAGATCCGAAGCTTTAGAGACCACTAGCATCACACCTCGTGTTTCTTTCTAGCTAAAAGACAGCAGTCAGCTCGATTCCGCTTCGCATGCCCGTAATGACATCTTATACCAAGTGTTTCAAAGAAGAATTCAAGTAATTGTCAAAAAAGTTTTTTTAGCTAAAAATGTAGCTTTTTCAGCATAGCATTACCAGTGTTGGCGGACACCAGAAAACCGGCGAATTGCTTTAAGTAGCAAGCTGGATAACTAATCTTTAATAATTGCCTTTTTAACTATTATAGTTAGGCGTTTAGTTGCAAGTAGTGATTTGTAGTCAGTCGTTAGTAATAGCCTTATGAGTTTTTAGAATTTAGAAAACGCGATTATACTTGCCGCTGTGGCTCGACAAAATTTTACTTTTTTTGACTAGTGATGTTCACTGGAGGGGTTGCTTTGCATGCATGCATGCGTTTCGAAAGTGCATGTATTTTGGCACGACGTAGCCAGAGTTTGTCGAGCCACAGCTCCGAGGATAATCGCGGGATAATCAATCATTGGGATTATGAACTACGTCACTCTTCACATGCATTCTCTCAGAGTAAGCTTAATACGGCTCGTTTTGACGATGATGATGGTGATGTAGACTGTCTACGTGCTTGACGACTTTTTTTTTTAGATAGAATGTGGCACACGATAAGAACGCCTAAAAAGGAAAAAGTTGGATGTCGTCGTCATTTGCAAGTTCGTCGTAATAATTATACTTGACCCGACGTTGTCTCGGCAGTGCGAAGTGAAAAAAAAATGAAGGAACCAACAAGCTCAGGCTGCTATGAGAGCGACGAACAAATAAAGGAACTCGCTGCTATGAACACAGGCTCGTGAAAAAAAGAGTATGCCACTTGGCAGAACAGAGATCTACCGAACAGCTTAAGTTACGGGTAGGTTAGTTATACTCAACCGTTGGTGCAGCAGGAGCGTCTTTTAGCTTAGGAACTTCGCAGCTCGCCAGCTTTCAAGTGTTGGTCATACAACGCCGAGGGAGGATAAAAGAGCTCGCCAGAGGGCGCCCCACGATAAAGGAGGGAATGTGAAGGAAATGGAACAAAGGGAGGGATCAGAACTAGGAATGACAAAAGAAAATGCATTCGACGTCCTTGAACACAATGAGGGCGCCATACGAGCACGTGCTAAAGAAGGGTAGTGGAAGAGGACACGATTGTATTGAAGAAAAAAAAATAAGAAAGACATGGACACCCAGAGTTTCTTTGTGAACGGTACGATACAAGAAAAGAAAGGCGAATCTCTTGAGCGTTATAGTTAGGTTAGAGCGTGCCTTCATTTATCACGTTAGTGCCGTATCTGCTCCGAACGCCTTATTGAGTTATAAATCTTGGTGCTCACTGCGCTCACTTTTTTTAAGGCTGTAGGCTATTATCACGTTCCAAAAATGTTACGTCATAACCTGGAAGAGCTGACAAGAAAGGTAGAAGGAAGGAGCAGGCACTCGTGCATCGGGCTTTAGAATCGTTTTTCCGACCTGCTTTCAGTTCATCTTCCTCTACACGAATAGCGTGTCTTTCTAACGTTGTCATCCACATTATCGGCCGTAACTGCAAGCAGCCTGTCTTCACACTAGGAACGCCTGCGCTGTCTGACTGCCTTGTGTTAGTGATGGAGGACTCTCGATCTCTTCTACTCAGGTCACAGCGCTTGGTAGCCCTCAAGGTGTGCAGGCTACAGCGGCAGCAGCCTGTGGCTTACAGGGCATTGCTTTCCTTCTTATTCTTTTGCGCCCTCTAATCCCTCTCCCCCAGTGCAGGGTAGCCAACTGAAACATTCTTCTGGTTAACCTCCCTGCCTTTCCTCTACCAGTTTTCTCTTTTCTGCGCGAATAGCTCGTCTTTTAATCAATAAAACTCGGTAACTTTTACCATCTAAATCGTGAAGATGATCGAAGCGAAGAACACAACGAATGAAACGAAGGAGAGAGGGAGAAAAAGATAGTTGAAGAAGACGGAAGAGACGGAGCTGACGAGGATGACGTGAACACCGTCGCGAAGAGCTTCCCTTGGCGACCATCACGTGTTGACGAAATATGAAAGTTTCCAATAACGACGACTTTTATTCATTACCATGGTGTAATCACTTCTCTATTCAACTCTCGTGAGGGCCATGTAGTCTATTATGAACAGCAATCAGCAGGCTCAAAAACAGCGTGCCGAAGTAGTGGCATTGCATGCCGCTGTGGAAGCAGACGGCGGGAGAAAGAAATTACGGACGGCACTTATGACTACTTAAGTGATTTTAACGCGAAAGCATCGTTTTTGTAGTTTTCCTTGTTATTTATATATGTTTTATTTATTTTTATTTCTTCTCTTCGTTTCCAATGACATACCTACCATTATCATACAGTCATAAGGCAAAGCGCATACTGAGTTAATACTGGGTTCACTGGAGGTCCTGGGTACAAATTATTTACACCCAAGGGAGAAATTTCAATTTTCTTTGATACCACGATGACGTCATATAAGATTTTTGGGACTAGTGCTGCTGGCGAACGCCGGCGAAGGGTTTTGTTGGCGATGTGCATTATAATGTTTTTGCATTAAAATTCGGGGGGGGGGGACACTTTAACCCCGCCTTATGGCGATGACGCGATAGCGTTAATGCGTCCCTTGAAGTAGATCACTACGCGCGCCCGGACACGGTCGGGCAATACACACAAGGTTTCCCTTTAACGGAATCCGAACGAACGTGCTTCTTTGGCTTAAGTGTATAGTGTATGATTAGCAGTACAAATGATACCGGTTTGATTCCAATCTAAACAAATTTTTTTTCAATCAAATCAATTTACTTTACTTTCTTTCATGTCCTAATGACGTTTGAATCCTGTTGCGGCCTTATAGTCACAATTTGTGAAGTTTAATTCACTTTTCAAATCCGCCGCTCCACTTTTGGCGTCACTACCTTTGTGACCAGTCTGCAACGGAAGCCTTAACGGTATCGTGTTAAAACCTGACGACGCCATGCGCGGTATGTTACCGCACATTAAAAAAAAAGCTATCACTTACAATAAAAGCAGGCAAAGAAAAAAAAGAGACAAATGAAGTAAGCAAACTAAAGGAATCAAGAATGAAAACAAATAGTTTTTAATTTAAACACCTCAGAGGAGTGCTTTAACAGCTCTTCAATTATTGTCGGGCACATTCTGTTCTTATCATCATAACGTTTTAATGGGACCCTTTCTTTGGTTTCTGCACTCTTCGTTTTATTGTTTCGCTTGCTCGGACCACGTTTTCAATATATTATGCATAAAATACATTAATAAAAAACTAAAATACTGGAGCAGAGAGAAAGATGCAAAGCTCAGGGAGATTAAAAAGAAGGGTGTTCCGGCTGGCTAACAAGTCCCGGGGGAAAATTTTGTTAGGTTTTTCGTGGCTCGGAGTTGTTTTTACAACGCGTTACTGATTCCTTGTTCCTATGGCCGACAGTCGTGCTTTGAGCACATGTGACAGTGGAGACAAAATATTTTAAGGCCAGGATTCCTGGACAATAATTTTAATTGTAAGTAACTGTGGAATATCGTAAGGCACTGGATCGGCAATACTGAATGTATTGGTCCATAGTTGCGCCACGTAGCAAAATCTTTCTTTTAAGCCTAATTCATCGCAGCTACCGAGTAGGTGATTGTCATAAAAAACCAATAGGATTGTTTTTGACGGTGTCAAAAATGTTAATACCCAAAAAATACAAGCTGTGTGAGGTGATGTCTGCGGATATATTGATTGGTACAGTGCGATATTACTATATAGAGGGTGTTTTTCGTAAGACTTCACACAATTTAAAATAAAAGGCTTTTTAGTAGAAGAATGCTCTTTCGACAAAAAAAAAAAACGTTGCCACCGGTGTCGTACAACAGAATACAGCTAACAAGTGCTGACTATCAGACTGGTTAACTTATATTGAATAGTTAACTTTTTAACTATTCCTGTTAGGCTCCTTAGTTATTGAGAGGCGTGTAGCCCATCTTAACTAATATCCATATCAGTTTCTAGAACTTCAAAAACACGGTTATCCTAGACGCTGTGGCTCAACAAATTTTGGCTACATCGCGAAAAAATACATGCGCGTTCGAGAAGCTTGCAGGCAAAGCAACCCCTCCAGTGCACGTAACTCGTCAAAATAGCCAAAATTTGTTGGGCTACAGCGCCGACGTTAATAATAATAATAATAATTGGTTTTTCAGGGAAAGGAAATGGCGCAGTATCTGTCTCGTATATCGTTGGACACCTGAAGCGCGCCGTAAGGGAAGGGTAAAGGAGGGAGTGAAAGAAGAAAGAAAGAGTGTGGTGCCGTAGTGGAGGGCACCGGAATAATTTCGACCACCAGGGGATCTTTAACGTGCACTGACTTCGCACAGGACACGGTCGCCTTAGCGTTTCGCCTCCATAAAAACGCAGCCGCCGCGGTCGGGTTCGAACCCGGGAACTCCAGATCAGTAGCCGAGCGCCCAAACCACTGAGCCACCGCGGCGGATGCCGACGTTAACGACATTTTTTTTAATGTATGCGCATGCTAGTGTTTTTCAGCTTCCATGGTTTGAGTAGTGAAAATGAAAAAAAAAAGCTTTTTGGAAAGTTTTGTCGTTATATTTTTAAATGGATGAGCACGTTGATGACAGGTATGCACCTAGACGGCTTAGTACTTCGCGTTTTCTGGGCGTCGGACAATATCTGGGCAAAAGTGTTTGCCCCTCATGTGGACTTTATTTCTTGTGTTTTATTGGTGTTCGTTTTTTTGTTTCGTTAGCCTACACCCTGATGCAATCTGTTTCGTGCCCTTAGCTCTCATTCATCACTCAATTTATGGTCGCCCGATATTTCGAGCAGTATCAGTCACTCACTCTCACTAATTCAACAGCTCACTCACTCGCTCTCCCTCGCTCTCACTCACTCACTCACTCACTCACTCACTCACTGTGTTTCCATTGCCTGCTCACGTGCACTGATGACACAAGCTTCATGTACATGACAACGTCAGTGTCACCAGCCACGATGAATCACTCACCCATTGTTCTTCCTGCTAGCCCACTAAATAATCATCCAGAAGCACTGGCGCTGCTCTTACGCACTAATTGCCCGGTCCCATCTTTCTCGTTAACTCACTCACCTCTATCATTGTCATTCACTCATTAACTCATCATTCATCGCCCAATCCCTCCTCATTCATTCAACTTACATTCCCCATCCGGCTTTTAGAATTTACTTAACCTGCATAACCTGCATAACGCTAAGGCGCCCGTGTGCTATGCGATGTCAGAGCACGTTAAAGATCCCCAGGTGGTAGAAATTATTCCGGAGTCCTCCACAACGGCACCTCTTTCTTCCTTTCTTATTTCACTCCATCCTTTATCCCTCCCCTTACGGCGCGGTTCGGGTGTCTGCTGACATATTAGACAGATGCTGCGCCATTTCATTTCCCCCAAAACCAATTATTATTACTACCTAACCTGCACATTGCCCGTCCACTGCTCGAGCAAAGATACCTGACCACCGATCTGGTCAGTCACTCGCTAACATCTAGCACCCTCCGACAAACTCGACGCCGTGTCATCTCCCGACAAAAGCAACCAGTGAAACTTGTTCCTGATAGACGAGTGCCTGTGCTATCAGCTTGATGTTGGCAATAAAAGTACGGCGTCCACCAACGCCACCAACGCCACGCGGGCCTAGCTGTAAGCCTCACCGCATCGAGCCGATGCAAGCAGCTCGCTGTGGCCGACTCGGGCCCCAGACTGCTCAGGTGTAGGAGAGCAGGGGGCCGCCGCTACTGCGTGCCTAATCTCCCTGCTTCGAAGACCGGCTGCGTCGGGCTCAACGAGCTCGAACCACGCGATCGCGGGGGAGGGTGCGCCGAAGTCGCGGCCTCGGTCTGCAAGCGCAACCGACCACGCTCGTCTCATCCCTTCGTCCTCCTCAGTTGCTGTGTGTGCGCGCCGGTCACGAAAGCGTAGGACAGGGAGCCGTGACGGAAGATAAACGGTCCAGCGACGCCTACCGTCTTCTCCCTGGCGACAAAGGAGGGCGCAGTAGTCGCCATTCTCCAATGGAAGTCTCGATCCGGATGTCACCGCGCAGGTCGTGCGTAATGGGTCGCGGGGAGCAATCATGACTCGAGGGAAAGTTGAGTGGACAGAAAGGCAGGCTAGATTAAGTTTGTCTTCTAGACTTCGTGACGGCGAGTGCCCTGGTTCGGGGCGGCCTATTGAGACAAATGCACACCGGGAAGGCTATAGTACCAAGAATGCTATTTACTGTTTTTATTTTAATAGAGGAGTGGTCCTAATGTATTTTGGCAATGCCGTTGTGAACAAAAAATTACAGCGGCTGGTGTGAGAACAATTCTTATTTTGACCTCTTGTTACGCGATGAGCAATAAGGCTATAGGAAGTTTTTGCCGAGAGTGTAACTCGGGCGTCCTGTTTAAATTCGTGGAAAGGAAACAAGTGATTTTACTAAGAAAGGGGTGTATGAATTTGTATATTTTTTAGCACATTTAAAAAGAAATATTAAAATGCTGTGGCTTTGCCAGTAGAATTTCATATGAGGTCTCAAGTTCCATATGCCGACTGCTACGTAATGGCGACCTTTTGCAAATTCTTAAATTCCAAAGTCTGGAGGCAGTAAGGACATGATTGCGAATGAATAAACTCGACTTGTTCGAACGCTTAAACAGGGAACCGCTGACACACTACGTGGATGATATGTGAAATACTCTCTGGTGTAACTTGAATCTAGCTATGCCTTTCCTTATAAAGCAATGGAAAGGAAAACACTGAAATTTACGATGAAGTCTGACCCTGTTTAGACATTTTAGGAGTCGTAGTTTGCAGAATATCCATGTCAGTTGTTGGTAGGAAGCTGTGAGACTGGAACGTGTAACCATCGGTGATTGAAATGTTCGCATTCTTGAAATAAGTGTTAGCGCTTTAACTCAAATTGTACTTCTATTCATTTCTAATTTTTATTTATTTTTGGTGAAAATAATTTCGTCCAAATGGGTGCAGAACTATTGTTGTAAGGGCTCTCCTTCGCCCTCCCAGGACTGATAGGAAAACAGCAGTTGCTCAAGGTAAAGCTCCCTCTTAACGCAGACTAATTAAATGAGGCTTGCAGAAGACCAAAAGAAGTTGTACTTGCGATATGCATTGTTCAGGCTGGGTTCCCATGAGCAATTTTGGAAGACAAATTTCAGATTTGTACGGGCTGCAGAGGGGTTTTTACATTACTCATATTACCGCCGCGTTGATACCGGCTCCACTTTTAAATGAAAACAGGCGTCTATTTCGTCATTTCAGATATTTCATGAATGGAGTGATAGAATCATGGCTGCAGTTCCTACCATTCGAAGCGCGTACGACAGTTTTGCTGATAATTATACAAGGTTATCACTGCGACACTCAGTCTCACCTCCGCCACGCTGCGTAGTTTCGGTTTGCGGTTCATTGCTGTTTTAAAATGGTTTACTGTGTTTTAATCATAAACGTTTGCCTCACAAAGAGAAGTGACCTTATGAAACATAGTTGATTAAGTGCAATTGCTGGAACTCTCTTACTGAAGTCTTCTAAATTTGCTTCTTACGTATCGTTAAATTCCCCAGTAAACTGCAGTGATTTTTCGATGCTCACAGATGTCAATGAAATTTATGTGACAAGTTCTTCTCTCTGTCAAGATTTTATGTGGCAAACAGCACAGCTGAGTACGCTTTAGTTTTCTCACAAACTAATTTGCAAGATAGCTCCCCGCATGCGCGGCTCTCGCTGCCCGACAGGAGCTTTTACGGACAACCCTGTGCTTGATGACGTCACAGGTTTGGCAAGTAGCGTGCAGCAGACGACGGTGATAACGCAGCGGCCCTACTGAGAACACTGAAGCCGGCACAGCTCCGAGATATAGATGGCGGTTCGCCTGTTGATTTGCGCTTTGTTCTCATGCTTGGCACAGCCTGTAACGGGGCTGGGGCACTGCGGCGCTACTCGGAACAGCCTGTCAAAGCGCAGACGGACGACGGCCTACTTGCAAGCAGCATCGTGGACATACGTTGTAATTTTAGCTCGGACTTAGTGCATTGATGCGCTTGAAGCAAAGGGTGGCAGCTGGGTCTGTGTTGAGGGATGGACGAATCACTCAGCGAAAAACAAGGCAGTGATTTTGCACAAATTAGCCGATGACAAAAAGAGGTTCGCGGCAAATGGATTCGTGTTACCAGGCGCCTAAACTGGTCACTGTGCGTGCGTGTGCTCGGAACATTCCACGCGGGACTGCTAGCAAGCGAAGATGATTCTGATGAAAGATCTTGGTCCCGCGAGTAGCAGGTGGTGGTGGAAGTGCTGTGCCAACGTTGTGTCCCTACGCGACGCCTGCTAAGCCGCCGAGGGGCAACAATGAAGAGAAAACGAGCAGAGGTAAGTAGATTAGAACTTCTGTCTTATTTTACAAACTAAACCCGACTTCCTACAATTACTGAAAGAAGCGAACAGCAACCAAAATAATTGAGGGCGCGGTTGAGTCGATATTAACGCAAGAAAGGGAATGTGGACTAACAGTAACGTTTGGTCGCCGTTATAATCGAAGCATCGTTGTTTGACGAAATGTGCCACTTGCATCAAGGTGTCAAAGCCCATAAATGGCTTCAAAATTCAAGCGAATATGCTTCCTGCGGTAGTATTTTAGCTCTCATGGCGGTGCTCATACCTGTTCTCATCGCGTGTTCCAGGTAAGTGGCGTTGCAAAACAGCAACTGTCGTTGGTTTATGTCCACCATCTCGCGGTCGAGGCGCACCATTTAAGAACAGCCGGTGGTGACATGCGTAAGCGATCCCGGGCAGCAGATTGTGCACAGCGGAAGGTCTGCCGTCTGCAAAGCCTTTCGTCTTTTAGCGACGGCTGACATGCGCCGGATGTGCACCTGCAAGGGCATCATGGGATTTATTAATGTATTCATTGGACCGTTTTTATTCCGAAATTGAAGTAAGGGCTTCCGTCAGAGTCGAAAGACGACGCGCTGTTATAGCTCAGAATCGGCAATGTCAGCCCTCTGTCACTCTCCCCCACCTTCCTGGGGCGCTTGGCTTCGCTGGAGCTCGGCAGATTATCAAAATAAAGCTTTTTCCACCTCCTCCTCCTCGCGGCGGGTCGCCGGCAAATGGGAATCACTTTGGGCATTATCGAATTGTCTCTGTCACTGCCTGATAACATTGAGAAGAACTGTCGATTTCCGACGGTCCCTCCGACGTAGTGCGTAGCGCGGCAGGCTGGCAGTGGGCGCATACGGCTTCTCTTGCCAACCTGTGTAGTCATCACTGACGTCACGCAAAGCAGGTCTCTCCGTGCCCCGCGCGGCAGTAGCAATTTCGATTAAAGATTTTTGCTTATTTAAAATTATTGTTTGCATACTGTAAAAAAATGAAGTCGCGTACTTTGAAAATTGCAACAAAATCTATATGCTCAGTAGCCTAAGCATGCAGCTATAAACTGAAGGCGTGAGCTTTGTAGTTCACAGCGCCACCTGCCTAATGCAGCCCTCAGTGCCTGACAGCGCTTCTAGTCAGCGAGGAAATTGACGTGTTTCATATTTAGGCGTTCCGAAAACTTTTGTGGGCACATGTATATCAACCATTAACTCAACACAGACACAAAATGGCCGAGAGTTTCCCTTTAAAGCAAACGCTAAGCAAGTGATAGCGGCAGTGTTATGTTTGTTTCGCGCAACTGTCAAAACAACGTGTGTTTTGGCCAGTGGGTGTAACAAATACGATGGTCTAAATCCTGCCTCCCAAACTACTCGCAGTGGAGCTGAGTCTATAGAAAGGCGAAGCGACGACTTCGACAATTACTCTATGCTTACGAACTGCCGAACCTCCCGCAGTAGGTTTCCCTCCACAGGACAGGAGTTTTGACCGAAAGAACGCTTGCTCAGCTGCTGAGTAAAGCCGAAAGTACCATAGCAGACTGCACCAAAGATAAGAATCGTGTGTTTTTAAAGGGGCTCTGAAACACCTTCCGTGGAGAGCACATCAAGTCGTTCAATAACTACATTGTGTTGTCATGAAAACGTGAGCCAAACAATACACTTCTATACGCAGCAGAGGACCCACAATCACGCGCGAAAGTTGGCGAGCCCTTCCCGGCGACTTTTTCATGCTCGCACCCTCCTCCGTCGCTTGCACCTGCGTATACATGTTGAGAGATGACTATTGGTTAGATTATTTATGACGTCAGCCAGCTACCATGGCCGCGGCCAATAAGCCGCGTAGCAACGGCGGGTCAGGATGCTCCGCCCCGGAAAGTTGGACCGGCGGAGGAGCGCCAACCTTCCAGCGTGCAAACAGTGACGAGAGCAGAGGTAAAGGCGCGAAGAAAAAATTGAAACTCTGACTACAGATAACTTGGCTTCTAGAAAGCGCAATAAAAAGAATCTTGCTCTACAATATTCGTGAAGCGGCGTGCTTTAGCGTCCCGGGCATACCGCAACGTTACTAGAGCCCTTTTCATAACTCCTTAAAGGAAGTACAGTAAAAGTGCCGATAATAAAGCAGGAACATTGTAGGCATTAGGGCAGGAACACTGTGGACACAAAGGAAGCCACAGTGTAGTCGCTAAGCAGGGAAGAGCAGTTAACCGCGAGAGGCCTAACACTAAGTGGACGAAGGAACGAGAGACCTCTGCCTGAGTTCCACTGGCCCGACACGACTGGACTGCGGCCATAGGGACAACGCGGCTACTAGCAGGAAGCCAGGCGATGCGTTCCATGGACCGGGCGGGACCGGGCCTCCACGATCCAGCGATCAGAGCAAAGTGCAGAACGAGCGGCAGCAGCAGCGAGAAAGGAAGCACGTGGAACAGCCAAGAACACAGAAGGGAGATCGACGCAGAAAAGAAGAAGAAAAAAAGACGACTGGCTGGGTCCGGCTGGCCAGAGAAGACCATCACCGCCACACGTAGCGCACGTCAATGCTCGCGTGGGACAACCGCACACCGAGAGGAAACAGAGGAAGGAAAGAAAAAAAGCGGGAAAAAGAAAAAAAAGGCGTGCGCGAACTTGGAGGCGACACTGCGAACGCCAGTGGGGGGCCAAGCAAGAGGACACAGGAAAAAAGTAGAGCGCGATCTAAGGGCTCGACAAGACCGGAGAAGGACAGAGTAAAAAGGGAAAATAAAAAAGAAAGACGCTGGAAGAGCATAAAAAAGGGAAAGAAGAGGGAAGTGGGGGAGGAAAGGATCTCCCTCGGTTCGCCTCAGAGGAGTTGTCCGTGACAGACAGCCGGCAGTGTTGCCGGCCGATCAATAAGGACCACGCTGTTCGACGATGGAAGGAAGGACGAGAAGGGAAGAAGACCGAAAGGAAGGGGGGGGGGGAGCGCAACGTGGTCTGCAGGGGGGGGGGGGAGGTTGAAGGGGAAGCGGGGCGCAAAACCCCAAAAGGAGCGAGTGAACGCCGCCGCCGGCGCGCGCGCGCGCGCGGCGAGCCAGCAAGCGCAAGCGGCGGGCGGCCCAAGAAGGAGCAGCAAATAAAGAGAGCAAGCGGAGCGCGGGGTTCGCACAGGCGGTTCTGAACCCTGGGTTTCGACCCCTCTGGCCCTCCCTTCCTTTCCCTCCCCTCGTCGTCCCCTCCGGGCATTGCGCGTGGAGCAGCGCGGCGTATAGCTCGGCCACGAACCCGCCGTTCTGCCCATGCCTCCCGTATACACTCACAGACGCACGCACAGGCCGTGTCTCTCACCAGCACCCCCTCTCTCTTTAGGCACCCGCGCTCGCCTCTCTCCTTTCTTCCCCTTTTTTCTTTCCCTTGGTTTCCCTCCTGTGGAGCAATCGATTCTGAACCAGCGGCTCGACCCTCAAAGCTAGAGGAGAGGGAAGCGGGTTTGCAGCGTCTCGTCGTGTGTGCGTGCTGTGTGCGTCTAGAGGAAGCGGCAGGGGGGGGGGGGGAGCAAGCCGCTGCTGGAGCCTTCCCCTCTTCTTTCTAACCTTCTTTCTTACCGCCCTTGCCCCCTTCTCTTCCCGCGCGCGGTCCCGCTTCTTCAGTCTGTATGGTGTGCGTGTGTATTTGCGCGTGAGTGTTGTGGCTCGGTTGGGGCTTTGGATTCGGCTTGCGCGGGCTTTGTTTAGCGTTGCCTTCCTCTCTCACTCCCTACAGCCTTCTCGTTCGTTCGTTCCTTCCTTCCTTCTTTCTCTCGTCTTCTTTGTTATCAAGTTTTCTTCATTATTGGTTTCAGTTTCGCCTGTTCGTTGTTTTTTTCCTCTTCGCTAGCTCTGGCTGTCGTATACCAACGCCTCACATCCCGTACGTTCGCCGTTGCCAGCTGCCGCGCCCCTTTCTGTGTTTCTATGCCTTCTTTCGTTCTTTCTGCTTGCTTGCTCCGTGTCTTTCTCCGAGGCGTGTTCAAAGAACCATGTCCAGCGGGGCGCAGGACGATAAAGAAAGGACCGAAGAAGAAGTAAAATAGACAGAAAGAGGGAGACGGCGTCAGAAAGAGTCCATCACGGGGCACCGCAAAAACAAGGAAAGGTCAAGTTGCGAATAGCGAAACGAACGAAAAAGAAAATAAAAGAAGGGAGAACGGATCCCGACGACCGCCACCAGCAGCGGGGTGGGAGGCAGCCGTGTCGCACAAGACGCCGAAGTAGAGAGACGTGGAAATGATCAGGCAGAAAAGAAAGAAAGAAACTTGAACGTGTGACGCCGTGAAAGATGTAAAATAAAAGGCTGACAACAAGAAGCGGAGAAGCGCGGGCAGAGTTTGGCCCGATTGGTACAGCGGACCTCGCTCTAACTGCACTTGGCTGGTTCCGCGGCGTCCGAGGATCCCAATGTCAGTTGCGTCGACCCTCACTCTCTTCCCTCTCCTCTTACTTCTTACTCCCCTCACGCCTCTCTCCCGTGCCCTGAAATCACGTCTGGAATGTTTTGTTTTGTCAGATAGCGTTGGACAAGTCCACTGCTTGAAGGAATGCAGAACGAACACTTTTTTTTCTCATTTCTTGGCATTTGAGCACTTAATTTCTACGTCCATGGCGGGGTTCCTAACTTAGACTTGAAGCTGCAATTCCCCGCCGACGTAGTCCAATTTCCAGAGGAATCTCCGAATGGGGAGTACATTTGCAATAAGGGAGTAATTACTCAGGAGCATCCACCCAAGCGCAGTCAGGCGGTTTTGGTACCTGAGGGCGTCATGCTTGTGTGACAGATAGTGATTGCACTCTTCATCTTTTCCTTTTTTTTCCTTGTACATCGCCTAATCACTCTCTCCCAGTGCAGAGTAGCCAAATGGAATACCTTTCTGGTTAACCTCCCTGCCTTGCTCTTTCTCTATATGTACTGCTTTCACAGAAACTTTGTCGTTGAATTTCTGCTCCGGGGATCGAACCCGGGAACCCGCCTATCCTGGGCAGTCACTTTCCGAACTAAGCTTAACAGGACATCTAGTAAGTAGATGGTAGGGTGAGGCCGAACTGACCAACAATTCTAAATTAGTAATCAACTGATTATTAAAATGTACTCCCCCTTGGGTGATTCCTCTAAACAGAGGACTAACACCGTTCCCAATTCGATTTGTTGATAAATTCGATTTCGCCCAACCATCTACATGCTAGCCATCCTGGTTAAGTTAGGGGGAAAAGTAGCTACAGGCGGTGGTCCCACGTTCGACCCCTGGAATGGAACGAATATTTCGTCAACTATAAAGTGTCTGTGAAAGCTGCCCAGTTTTTCTCTTGTAGCCGTATCGCTGCCCTTACGTGGATACTAATGAGTAATTACTCCTTTATGCCCGCTGATTTGCAAGAATAAGGATGCTCGAAAGTTTACTTGCCGCTACGAATGCGCACCGTACTCACTATGAGTAGTCAAGGAGGTACCACTTGCAATAGGATTGGCAACAGCACACGCTACTTTAATGAAAACTTAGCTGAAGTTGGTGCGTCTCTTGCGCACAAGAGTTCATTAGTATTTTTCTCTGGAGCTAGATGGCGAACCAGTAGGCTTCAAACATAGCAGCTGCGGAACCCCTTGGCCTAGGTATCAAAATTCGCCCTACATGTTGGTCAAAATTTCTTAGGTTAGTTGATTGTTACGCCACCTGTGAAATTAAGACGAAGTGCTCTGTTCTTCTCACTGTATGACAATGGCGCCGATGGTAGTAGCCAAGTGTCAAGATTTAGATGTCTTGCGTTCACGTGATTAACCTTCGCATAATGGATGTCAGTTCCACCTTGATTTATTGCGGCGATCCCTGTCACGATAGAAATTTTGGGAGAGAGCACGTCTGTAGGGCCGGTCTCTCTTTAGGATCATTTGGTGAGAAGGAAGGAAAGGAATATGGCGGAAAAAGAAGAAAAGTTTGGGTAAAAATAGCTATATTTTAAGATACCATAAAGTGAACTAGGAAAGGGTTACGTTTCGACAACAATAGTTTTCGTCTTTCTTCGCCCAGACGAAGACAAGTCGGTTAGTGGGAACATTTTTTTTCCCGTGTTTACTTTATGTTGTTAAGACATCTACCTGCCCTCTCTCTTTACTATTGTAAGGTTACGTTACGCGAACCTTTTTTTAAAACATAGGTATAAGTAAAGTGAAAGTATTTCGCCGACAAAAAAAAAATTGGAAGCTACACTTAAGCGGTATGTCAGTCTCCACATTACATTCATAGATCCCTGGACGTCCTCATACCCATCCTGGCGCAGTGGTGCAGCGGTTAAACGATGAGCGGAGGTCACGTGATCTATGTGGCCCACCTGTGTCATAGGTTGCTCTCCGGGGACTACCTGCCATAGCCATGCTCGTGATTTTTCGCTGACAACACCGACAACGCCGACGTTTGATTATCTAGTGAAAGGGGCCTTTAACGCTTTCGCGTTAAGATATACAGGGCAACCGATTAATATTTAAGGCCCACCTTCAAACATTACAGAGCCAAGGCACGTAGCGGAGTAAGAATGGAGTAGTTTCGATTCAGGCACTCAACATAATGTTTCAGTGCGAAACTGCACTCACTCTTCCCGTGCGACATTTTGTGAGAGTTGAAGATTACGACAGCTCTGTCACAGAGTCCATGCCCACAAAATGTTTTAGAACCGTCAGCGAAGCTCCCGTTGCTACGTAACACGTATGTCAGCCGTCCGAGCCCTTCGCACACACCTCAGTTGTTAGCCAACGTAAATATCATTGTTCCATTGTGCCCACTGAGGAAGAAACTGCATCTCATCGATCCTATCCTATCGATCTTCAATGAAACCTGTTAGTAGTAGCTCCCTGTCAATCCTTACTGTAGCTCAAGCACTTCCTATTATTGACTCTTTAGGAAATGGATTGATTATGTATATTCAGTCAGCTCCGTTGATGAGATTTTAAATAGGGCTGTTTTAGATTTTATTCAGAATTGAACGAACAGTGGCAAGTGCAACTTATTATTTAATTAATTAATTAATTATAAATGACCGAAGCACATTTGAAATGCTAGTGTTTTTTGCACATTATACGCTTCAAGAGGAGGCAGGCAAGACAAACTGTCGTTCGGAGAGGCGTACCTCGATATAGAACTTTCAGGTAGCTGCTCCGAAGCAGCTTAGTAGACCCCGAGAGGTTATCGACCTTGTTCACCTGTTGAGAACTGGCCATGCATTCGGAATTAATTTACTACATAACTACGTTGCCAGTGAGACACATGATGGAAGAAAGAGGAGGGGCTTCTGAGCTCGCAGCCTAACCTTAACGACAGGCGGAGACTTGAGCTTTGAAGTCCTGTCCAGAGGTAACTAATCAAACTCGCTGTCCTACGAGGAGTAAAAGTTTTTAACACCACAGCATTAAAAGCTTCATCGGGCAAAAATTGTGACGTCGGTCATAAAGCTTTCCAGCTGACATGAGGGAAATAACGTCACCAGACAGGAGTATTCCCATTAGCTGGAAGGGAATTACCTCTCCAGCGGAGACAAATCCCATTGGCTGGAGCGAAATTGCGTCTTCAGCGTGGATAATTCCCATTGGCTGTTGTGAAGTGTCGTCACCAAACATGAAGTGACGTCATTTCCGGCAAATACATCAACAGGTTCTAACCGTATCCCATTGCCAGCGCACAAAATAAGTGTAACTGAATTTTTTCCATTTGTGTGAGCGCATGGCGCACCTAGCAGAATGCACAAGCTTCCAGCGAGGGTTTTTCGACAGCCGCGAACGGCGCGAGTCAAATGTGCCCACTGCGATGGCAGCTTGGGTTTGCCGTTCGTAAAAGCAGATAAGAACAAGCAGTCGGGATTACTGCAGTCCTAGGCGGCTTAGTAGAGTGGTCCAGGCATCGAAATGCGAAAAAAGAAAAAAAGAGATGGCGTTGCATTCAGTGCGGCAGATTTGGACCAGAGGGTTAGCGATGGGTTGATCAGTTTGCATTCCGTTCAAGCCGCTTTGGAACGATGAATCCGATCTGCCCGATGCTTTTTTACTTAGTTTCGTTAGATGGGACAAAAGGCGCGCCATTGGTATCGGCGATGTTTCGGGTGCCTCGTCGTTGGGTCCACTTTCAAATACGACGCTGGGACTGAGCACTAATAGTGTAAATTGACGTTCCGCGAACTCCAGCTCGAGGACTCAACCGGAGGGCATTAGATGTTTTACTTATGATTTGTTTTCCTTGAATTGAGCACTAATGGTTCAAATATTCGCTAGGACCCTTAAAACATGTGAAGGACTTTGCGGGGTTGTGAGAGAACGTAAGTATGGGCGAATGTCGGCATTATCCTAATGACGACTGTTGCAGGACTTTATCATTGTCTTAAAAGAGCGCTACATTTTCTTTCTCTCGTACTTACTATGTTTACCGGTCATCCTGTAGCAAATGGACTAGTGAAAAGTTGCATGGATTGAGGATGCTTAAGCTTTGCTTTCGGTTATAACGAAACATAAGTTATTCGCATAACTGGTTTATTGCCTGTATTTGTTTACTTTTTCTTGAGACAGAAGATAATGGAGTAGCAAGATTTTGTAATATACTGCCTCAAAGCGAATGCTTGGGTATGCTATAAAAGTAAATGAAGAAGCTTAAAACTAAGAAAACTTGAGTTGCTGCTTTACGTACCTTGTGACCTTTCTTCACGAAGGAAGATAGTCGTCCAGCAGAGCGCTCCCCTATCCTACTGTGTCCCGGGTGCCGGAGCTGCATCTGCGAAAAGTAAAAAAAAAAGAAACAGCGGCTTCGTTATTGTCATCATGATAATTGCGACTAATTTAATCAGTCACAAAAGCGCTGAGGGACAGTGGCACGTCAGTAGCCGTCGTTGCGGACGACAAAAATGTCGTCGAGAAAAAATGCTGTTTCTGATTTGATAGCAAGTGTCTAGTCTTTTGCCTACGATCCAAACGGTAGGGACATCTAAACTGTACATGAAGAAAATTTCAGCGTGCTTTAATTTAGGTCTTAGGGGAGGAAACGGTGCCAGGCATGTTTAACTAGGAAACAAAGGCGCTGTACGGTAACCAAAGGAGTTCAAGTGGCTCCAGTGCTTCTTAGCACTGCACCATAACCTTCGGCATGGACATTCTGACATTATTATTAGAATAGAAAGAGGGGTAGTTGGTGCTGTGTTAGATGAGTGCAGTGCACGTCACTTCTGCCGTTGATAATACTTTTATGGCTCGGAGAAAATGCTCTGGCTCTGACTTTGTCTAACGGTTTATTGTAAGTGGAATCGTGATGATGCTTGAAAAGAAGGTATCGAAGCACAGAGCCTGAGATACTGGTGTCGCCTACTGGCCAAGGAAAGCTCTTCTAGAGAGAACGAATTCAGATAATTGCGATTGCCTTATCTTCTAACTAGCAGCAACCCGAGATATTCAAAAGAACAACCAGCGTTGTGTAGCACGCGGTGCTGCATTAAGACACTGATTTTAATTTTCGAAAATTCTCAGGCTGTTCCGCGGATGCCATCAGTAAGCACCGAGATGCACAGCAAGTCTATAGTTCGACTACGCAATACTTGCATGCTTTAATGCAGGAAACGTGTCATCGTTTGAGTGCCTAACGCGCCTATCCCAAGTCTATAATCTGTCCGTAGACTTTTGCCAATAAAGTCTATAGACTTTCAATACACAAGTCTTGTAGGCTAGTCTATAGACAAAAGAAATCCTATAACCGGTCTATAGACAATCTATATGTTTATGTTCATATACTTTAACGAACTTTCGTCTCTAGACAGTCTATAGAGTACGAATAGACAGAAGGGAATAGCTGTAAGAAAGCAGTAGAGTTTATGAGTAGCCTATAAAAAGCCTAAAGACCATCTTCAATGGAAAAGTGCCCATAAAACAAAACAGTAGCGCCACCGCGCGGCTTTTCAAGCAACTAGGCATTATAATAAGCAGCCAAGGGAATTCTGCATTTCACGTTCCTGGAGTGGCCTCGTTTCAAGATGCGTCATGTTGCAGCTCTATGCTAAGTTTCTAATATACTGTGTGGGTGAAGGATGGGGTGAGTAAATATTACAATAAGCCTTTCTTCATCGTCTGTTCTTATGTAACGCGCGTAGCTATCTCTTTGAGAGTAGGTTCTGGCTTCATTGGAGTGACTGATTCAGGCGCTCCATCTGAAGCAAGTTATTAGGGTTTCAGATGAGCTTAATATTTGGGCAATGAATAAAGCTCTCTGCGTCGCACTATTACTATTTTATGATAGTCTATACTTAATTCTGCTAAGAGGCAAAGCGTTGAAGGAAATGTAAGCGGAGAATTGATTGTCCATGAAACGACGAAGAAACGTGTTAACAATACCCCACGCATGCAACAGCGGGGCGAATTTTCACAATCGCACCGACAAAGGGCTTCGAAGAATGGTGAAATAAATTTGCACCTGGCACAGAGAAATATGCCAGAGTGATTTGTAGTCAAGTAGGCACGGCTTACATGGAAGCACGGGAAACTTCGTTTGAAGAACACGGCAGCGGCTGTTGAAACTCGAATGTGCGCTAAGCGACGTAATAAACACCTCGCAGTCACATTTCTTTTCCTGGCCGCCTTTAATTGGCTTTTGAAAGCGGTGAAGCCTTTCGGTTTCAGTTGGCGCGGTTTACGAGAAATATTCGTCTGCCCCTCTGTTGGCACTCTTGTTAGGATGATATGTGGGGAATTCAGGGAAAAGAATAGTTATTTCAGGCTGGAAAGTCTGTTGAGCGCTTGACGCTTTAAACCTGAAATATAAGCTGTTGTGGTCACTTCTTTCTTGCTGAGTAAGCTATCAAGTGCAAAGTCACATGATGCTGCCTTGGAAAAGGCAGTGTGCGCTTGACATGAGGGACTCCTGAGTAAAACTAAATGCAGAGCATGTACAAAGCTGAACTGCACAGGAGTGAACACTTTGCTAACACTAAAGGAAAGAATTTACTTTTGTTTCTGCACCGGCATTGAGAATTTATTAAAGGGGCGCTGAAGACAAACTAACTATCGTTTCACTGAAAGGAGAGCTTTTAGTAGCTAGAAAAGGCGAAAAATGGAAGTACAAGTGTCGACATTTAGCAAGTACTGATTTAGCAAGTAAACTGCGATTCCTAGACCAAATAAATCTTGGATCCCAGAGGCTACGCAACATCGCCATTTACTTCAAAACGATGATCACGGAGTGTTTTCCTGCGTAGAGTTTGAACTGAGGTGAGCAGAAATTGTTAAGTGTAATGTCCTCAGCGGTAAATGAATCTTTTGCTGTTTTCCTGTCAAGTCGAGTTTGAACTGAGGGCAGGGGAAATTGGTAAGTGTAATGTTCTCAGCAGTAAATGCGTCTTTTGCTGTCGAACAAACATCAACATAGTTAAAATGAGCTACAAAATTGTTTTTACTGAAAACTACATTCAGATGGAGTTGTTTTCAGTGTATTTTTAAAACGTTGAATACGTTAATAACGTGCTCTTTTTTTATGTTGCTTCATGCTGTACAGTGCCTGCATTGTATGGGAATACAGAAATACAGATCGTGCCGTATTCCAGTATGTCAAATGCAATCCGAGTGCAGTGCAGTTTTGCCGAAGTCAATGGACCTCTAAGCGTTGCGAACTGAGCGCCGTTCTTGATTGTCACCTCATATAATTACCTTGTTTTAGGTTGGTTGGTTCCATTTCTTAACTTATTAGGCGTAAAAAATTGTGTACTCTGTTATCCTTTTTTGTTCATGTTGTGCGGAAACGGCTTTGTTATCGCTTGAAGTCCGAGTTTACAGGCGTAACGTATTCACTGCCTGACCACCGGCGTAATTCGTGCAGAACTATAGCGGTTTCCTGATGTTTCGTCTTAAGTCATTTGTTTACAGAATACAATCAGCAAACCTAACTAGAGTGAAATGTTTTGCAAAAAAATAATAAAAACAGCCGCATGTATTAAAAGATGGGCCAAATCGTCATGCTCTTAACGAATGAAAAGACTTACATAAGACATCTAATATTGCTAAGTGAATAAACTAAATATTTTTAGTTTTATGGTATTTTGAGGAATGTGCATCTACGGTGCGTTTCTGGGTGTGCTAAACAGTGTGTTTGGTCTCAGAGTACTCGAAGTAACTTGTAGTTTAACCACGCTTACGTCTCTGTATCTAGCTCGAGCTGTAGTGCGAAATTTGTGATTAGACCGCTGAAATTTTTAAGCAATGATAAAAATGGTATCTTGCATTGGCAGTCGCATGCTTCGGAATGTATGTCATGCAAATGATTTTTTTAGGCTGTTATACGAGGATACATTGGTCTGAAATTGGTGGTGCTGGCAGGAGAGATTCGAGCTTCGAACGCTGCATTTTATTCCTTGTTCCAGTAAAACATTTTTTTCTCACTGATTAGCCTTCGCAGCAAGAGCAACAACAGTGACGCAGTCTGCAACTCATAATGCGTCCACCTTGAATGGCTTTTATGAGAACTGTTATGAGTTGCTTTGCAATGCAGAGGAACTCGTGACACGCTTTCTAGCTGGTATGTCAACTGGCAAGCGAAGAATGCAAGGCTTTTGAACACTCTACGCTAGAACTCATTTAGGCGAAGAAAGCAAGCAGTATAAAATATGATGCCTCAATTCTTCTAACCCGAAATAAGTGTGAGCAGGGAAAGTGCCTTTAGTTCCCGCTCTCATATTGTTCCGCAAAAGTCATGCACTGCACTGATATAAAGAATGCGTCACTAACATGCCATCAGGACTGATATGAAAGTAGTGGAGGTTTTTGAATGGCGAGACTAGTGATATAACCTGCAGGTGGCAGTCACTATTTATTACACCACATTTAATACTGGATGCACATCTTTCTTTCTGTGTACATGCCCTGCCTGTAAAAAATCTTCAGGGGGTTGCCAGTACATCTAATAAAATAAAATGAAGACATTTCAGCTTTGTACTTGAGTACGTGAACTCTCAGAGTCAAATATGCTCTAAATTAATTTCAACTGCAATCTTCTGCAAAGAACTTCATATCATCGTTGATTGATTTTGGCACAAAAGCACCGCTGTTCTCACACAGCTTCTTGCTACTCGTTTTCCCGACAGGCACGGCTTCTAACTTGTCTCTTTTTAGTTAACGGCTACTAACTAAATCCACTAACTTGTCGCCTTTACTAGCGCACCTGAAAATAAAACTGCAGCGGACACTTAAGCTCCGCCGTAAGAGTATTACGCGATATAGTTAATGGTTTAATGCCCATATATGCGGAAAATGGTCATTATCTACTTTTCATGCATAGAACGATGGTTAGTCATACCACTCCTGGCGCATTGGTGCAACGGTGAAGTGATGCGCCACTACCCCCGCAGGCAGCTGTTTCAAACACAGCCACCGGTGATGCTTGTGATACTCACGAGCAACCCCTCGCGACCAATTATTAATTTAACTGCCACCTGCTATGGCGGCCAGTTTGCTCACAATCCAGTGGAGAGGTCGCCAGTTGCCATGGTTGGTGGATAGTGCTGACGTCTCAAAGTTACTTGATAGGTGGCAGGTGGACCATCTGCTATTGTGTATATACACCGGCAAAGCAAGGGAATCTCAAAGCACGTGGTTTTAAGTGGAGTTACACGCTTGTCTACAAATATACACTGTCGAACCCGTAGGATCAACCAACTACAGATATCATATATGATGCTATCGTTCCAGACGCCCGCAATATAGTGAAGTTGAAAGGACACGGAGACAATATCTTCTGCTATCAGGAACTTAATTTCAGAGTATCCCAAGATTGTTCGATGGTCTTAATGTGCATGCACCGAAAAGTCACCGTCGTTAGTGCATATTGTATTTTCTGCGGTCAGAGCGACTCGCTTTGATAACAGTGATGCTATGCACCGCATTATAATAGTTCAGGCCACCCAGCTGCTGGTTCTACTTGAGCGTAGCAATGTCTCGTGGTAGCGTTTGTTTGGACATGCTGCTTATGCTGCGAAAATAGCGGTAGGCTGAACTAGAACGGAGGATTCAATTGGCTTAAATGACAAACGAGAGAGTAAGGGCAGTAGCTAGCATCACTAAAGACAGAATTGCTTAAGTTAATTCGTTTTACAAATTAAAGAAATGAAGCACGGCGGAAAGCTGGAAAAGTTTTATGCAGTGCAAACGTTGGACGTAAAACCATAGCCTCGTAGTTAAAACTGTATAGTGTCTTTCAACCAACACTGTTTTGTGGCTATTAATAACAGGCCGGATTTTACACTTAAGAGAATTGGGTACATTTAAGAGTACTTCAGGTTACCTTGGTTAAGAGATGTTTAATGTATAGAAAATAATGAGAAGTTTTTTAGTTGTGAACTTGACTCGGCACAAGGCTACATCGTATATCAACCTCCATCAAAGCGCTGTCACAACTGACACTAAGTTCAGAAGACGCAGCTCTAATGAGTCGTTAGTCTCTTAGTACAAATTTAGTCCATTTGGGGGATTCCCTTAAATCACTGAACTAGGCACAGCTCATAAAAGTTCTGCCGTCGCAATCATGAAACACGTACGGTTACTACAACCTGGGCTTTGGGTTTGCTATTAGACAAAGGCAAACGGCATTCTCTAGTGCACAGTACCTCTCGCAAAGAGGTGGCTTCCGGCCGTCAGAGTTACCATCTTCGACATGGCGTGCACCAAAAAAGAAAGGAAATCCGTCGGCTTCTTTGCTGTCTTTTCCACTTTGTCCCAGCAGACTTCCTCATAAGACGCTGTGATCCCTAGTCTTGGAGAAGGATGACACTTAGTCCGCTGTAGTATTTCCTCTGCCGCGTTGTCTTTGGAGCACGTCGGTGAGGCTGTTTCTTTAAATTGATTCCGATCACTCCATTCGAAGTAAAACGCGCCTTAGCTCCGTGACAGCCGTCTTTCTATTCAGGGTTCAGCACGGGTACGAGTAGCTGTACCATAAAAACGTCATGGTAGTTGGTCAAGAAGGTATAATATCGTTTCTTTCAATGTCGCCCACGCTCCTTGATCTCCGAGACCGCGCCGCAGACTGTTATGACGACACCCCCGTTGCCACTGCTGTTTAAAAAAAAAAGAGGGTGAGGGTGTATGGAGTCAGCTGCAGCCACTGTGCCACTGGTTTGTTTGCGGCATGGTCGACACACGAACGTACGTCTCAAGATGTTGCTGCCAGGTGTAAAGGTGTTTACAGCTGTTCAATGTCCATGCTTCAGCTTTTGCTTGAGGCTACATCACAGAATGTGCTAACTTAAGAGTAAAAGAATGGTGGCTACTAAAGGGGAAGTCTTGGCTTTGACAAGGCTCCGCTGCTCGTTCTTTGGCTTCGAGGTCATGTCAGTGAGGGTCCTCTTTTAAAGAAGTCTCTTTAGGAAGGCAGGTTGTTGGCTTCACTGCCATATCTGCTCTTGTCCGCGGTCTTTCCGTTAACGCCACACAGGATCCTGCTCTCAGGGCACCACGACCATTGCTCCGCAATGTAGAAAGCCCCGCGCGTTGCTGTAGTGCCTTTTCACTTGTATTGTCTTCGAGATCACCATCACTCCGGCTCTTTGCCTCAAGATACCATAGGCTTACGGAAGACCGGTTACTCCCCAGTGAGCTCCCTGGCTTTTGGCTCCCGCACAAAGTAAAAAAAAATGCCACTACCGCTGACGAACCAGGACCACTGCACTTCGGGCACTCTGGGCGAGCTACGGCTGCTCTGCACGGCGGAGGTCGGAGGAAACCCACGGGAGCCGGAGCAAGTCCGCGAACACACACTACCAGGGCACGCGAGCGCCCGTTCACCGTCAGCCGTAAGGGCAGCCGTCGGAACGGGCTAGAGCGCGGGCTTTGGCGGCGTTCAGCCTCGCTCGGCAGCTGCCACGGACCGTAAATCGCTGCCGGGTGTCAACTTTTTTTCACCGCCGACAAGCATGTATGCTGCGGCGGCGTGCGCCGGCGCCTGCTCCGCCTGGGGCCCCTGCTTCATTCGTACCTCCAGATCACCTCCCTTCCCCTCCTCTTTCGCCTTGCTGCTGCTGCTATTACGACCTGCCCCGCTACCACTGCTACCTTCTCTCAGCAGGGTAAGGAGGAAAGGGGCTGCCGAGAAAAAGACGCCGTCTTTCTTACTTTTTTTTTCTATGCCAGCGTAGGTACGGCTTGCACCGTCCCTGCGCCTCTGCTGCATACGTTCTCGTGAAGGGCGCATCTTCTCGGACTCATCACGGCGGCGTGAAGAGAGATTCACACCTTCTCCTCCGTCTTTTATGCGACCGCTCTGAGCCGTGCGTGCCTTGTTTTTTATATCTTTGTTTTTGTGCGTGTTTTGTTCGACGTCCTTCTTTAGCCGGCCTCGTCTTCTTCCGGCTGCTGTAGGACATCTTCTGTCTTTTTCTCGCAATTTCGTTTGTTGCGGCGTGTTCGAGAGCGACCGGAGTTTAAGGCGCACCTCGCAGGAAACTGCTGTGCCTTGAGGGATGGAAGAAAACGAGGGGAAGGCGCGTCCAGATGAGTTCCCGCGAAACACACACGCCACAACAGATCCAGACACCTGTTTTGACCACTTTTGATACAAGTGCCCTAATGACGCTTCAGACGGAAGCGCGAGAGAGGCTCATAGCATGCACCGCACTAGCTGTGGAAACGTGCCATTTTTCGTGTGTAAGCAGTACTAAGGTCGCCATGCGAAAATAGCCACGCTTTTCTGCCTGCAGTTTCATTGAGTGAAGAATTCACGGTACCGGAAGTACCACCCACTGGCCACCTCCCCAGCGCACCCGCTAGCAATGAGGCTGTTCACTCACCCACCACCACCACTCTCAATCCACCTCAAACTCCCCATCCCGCTCCACCCCATTTTACAACACGCTTACCCAAATATACCCTCCAAAATCGCCACCCACCGTTTGCTCTCCACAGAGAATTCTCCCTACAGAAATTTCTGTAGCATGTGTGAAACCTCGGCTATGAGTCAAGACGTTCGTAAGAGTAAATGCACTGAAGCAAACACCAATAGTAAATCCAACTAATTAAGTACAATTGCCACGTAAGATGTCTGACCGTCCCTTTATTTTTTATTACAAAAGGCCATAATGAAATGGCCCACTTTGTTAACCATCTATTGCAGCCAGCGAGACCACGGACTGTGGCCTGGTCATTCACTATTCGATGCTACTTCTTATAGGATTAGTGAAAACGTTGGCCACTGACTAGGTGCGTTGTACGAATTATGTTTGAAAATGTATGAAAGCAGCGATCTAGGACCTTGCCTGTTTGATACCTGCTCAGTTCTTCTTTTTCCGCTCATTCTGATGTAAAATTATGCAGCTGTTATCCACAGCTGCATTTGCAGACCGATCCTCTCTGCGTGTGACCGATAGTTGTGCCGTGCAGTGCCGCCGTCGCTTTAACTACCGTGCTCAGAAGCAGAAAGCGGAATTATTTCGTTCAAATCGTGATAAAGAAATTATGTGCTCTTCTCGCTACTTGGCTTTCCGTGCCGCTTTGCGTAAAAGAAATTGTGCTAAATGAGACGAAAACAGCATTTAAAGCATGCTAAGAGACCGCTGTCAGAAACACGCAAGCACGCACGCACGCACGCACACGCGCGCACGCACACACACACACACACACACACACACACACACACACACACACACACACACACACACACACACACACACACACACACACACACACACACACACACACACACACACACACACACACACACGCGCACACGCACACGCACACGCACACGCACACGCACACGCACGCACGCACGCACGCACGCACGCACTCGACTAGGCTAGGAGTTTACTGAATTTATCACTCCCTTGGTTCTTGCTGCCTAATTGTGAAGATCTTTTCGTTGCCCTAGTCGGTGGGAGTCCTGTTTTTCTGTGTTAATAAAACCCACGGCAAAGGTATCTCAGGGTTGTAACCTGGGTGTAGAATTGAAAAAAGAGTGCGGACACTTATGGTGAATTCCAATCGCAGGCTCGGAGCGGTCTGCACGCTCTGTGACAGAGCGCCTGAATCCAGGCGCAGAGCGCGCGACCTGAAATTGCGATTGGAGTACACTTGCTCGGGCCAGAGCATGCAGGCCAGAGCATGTAGGGCGCCGCTATCGCCGCTGAAAAAGAACGTCACGCAAACTTCCGGTCGGATGCGCCGATTTCGGCGGAGCAGTCCCGACTGCTCCACGGAGCAATCTCGGCTCGGCAACCGCTCCCTGTCTACGATTGGAAGACGCGATCTGTGGCTCAGATCTGCGTTTGGAATACAGTTGCTCCGAAAAGAGCAGGAAACGTTGCTCCAGAAGTGCTCCAACTCTGCGATTGGAAGTCACCAATAATGACATAGTTTTAGCCAACATGCAACGGAGACTCAACGATCAAAAAATTAAGTTGTTAGGTCAGAGGGAAAGAAATGCAGAGAGAGCTGGAGTGCGATGCGCGCACATTTTTCTTTTGTGCTGTGTTCTTTTTGTCAACTCGTCTAGATTGAGGAACACTTTTGGTTTGGTTTATTGGGGTTTAACTTCCCAAAGCGACGCAGGCTATGGGGGACGCCGTAGTGAAGGGCTCCGGAAATTTCGACCACCTGGGGTTCTTTAACGTGCACTGACATCGCACAGTACACGGGCCTCTAGAATTTTGCGTTCATAGAAATTCCGCCGCCGTGGCCGCGATCGACCCCGTATCTTTCAGGTCAGCAGCCGAGAACCGTAACTACTGAGCCACCACGACGGCGGAACACTTTTGGTGCGGCAATGTAAATGGTGAGGGCTAATGTTAAGGCATACTGTGGAGATGGTTCGTGGTTCGTTATCATGTGTATGTTCTAAAACTGAAACGGTTTAGAGAAAGTGATTATAAAGTTTCTGTGTCTAATGAAACAACATGTGTTTCGTAATCAAGCTTAACAAATACTCCTTACGTTCGGAATATGCTGATCTTTCATAATGAAAATCGATGCTATTTTCATCATGACGCTGCTAGAAAGTATATTTACATAAATTAAATATCAACACTTCTCGATGCGCATGTTTTTTTTTCTACTTTATTATACAGTAAATCAATCCTGCAAGCCACGGTAAGCTAAAGCCGCGAAGGTAAATTAAATATACAAGAACACATAATCTGTGTATCATGATAATTTATGTACAAGGGTTTAGAAAGCCACGAAAACGAAGTTTCTGCAATGAAAACTAAGGAACTCTGACTATCAGCCGAAGCATGAAAATCATATTCGGGCTAGCTAATATACAATACCTTGGTAGCATTTCGCCTAATAACGAAAAAGCTCAACCAGAGAAGTTCGGTAACTTTATTAACATCATTAGCTGTGTGGAAACATCGTCTCGTAAAGAGATGAGCTTAGGAGTAAACGTCATTAATAAGTGTCCTTGTGTTTTCATACAGAACAGTGTGGAATTTTCTTCGTGTCTTTCTTTAGTGCCGAGCCAGTTTAGATCATTACTAATAGGTAGCACACTCCATTCGTTGCTATAAGATTTTAATTTATTTCTGTTCACAATGATTAAGTGTCACACTACCACCTGTACTTGGTTGTCGTTTCGACTCTTCATTTCCCGCCATGATAAGCCCTGCTTAAGGCAAGATAAAGTAGAAAACTAGATATACTCTCACTTTTCTGCACGTAATGCGCCGAAATGTTTCTGCATGTTTGTGGGAGCAATAAGCAACAAATTATTAAATTCAGGTCTCTCCATACAAATGCAGGAGAGGTAAAATTTTGTAGCTTACAAATAGCATAAATAACAGGTAATCAACGTCAGATCTGCTTAATATTGCTGTTATTGTATAAATACATTGATTAAAATAGAAAAAAATAATAAAAAAGAATCCTCATTAGGTGACCGCCCCTCGGATAAACTGGATTAGCAACTACTTGACTGACCGGACACAACTTGTTCAAATTCACTATGGGACATGTACATTGACTGTCATACGCGGATTTTCCCAGGGCAGTCTCTTAGGCCTGTTTTATCCCTCAAGTATTTAAAACACACCGCGTACAAATTGCCATGAAAATAATCTGCTTTTTGCCAATGTTTGTAACCTCCACCAGGAAAAGAACTCTTCGGACGTTCACGAAATACTAATTAACTCGTTTCATTCAGCTCGGTGCTGGTCCGGCGACTCGCCGATGGTTGTCAGTACGAAACGGTGCTATCCTGATTATAACAAGAGAGAAATATCGCACGAGACAAAAATCAATCATCTATACACCCCAACTCCAGTTTCTGAGCATCGCTATCAGGGCCTAGTGATTACTCATGACCTCCAAATGGAGGGTCATATTAATCAACATTGGATCAAAGGCACTGGGACGACAGTAAGCTACTGGCTTACAACACATTCATAAGTTCGTTACTTGAGTATACTAACAATGACAGAGTAAGGCAGGTCTTTAGTTTAGTTTATTTTTAGTTAATATAGATTGACACGATTCAAAAGTCCCTGAATGATGCCGGAACGGTAGCATAAAGAGCCTCGCTTAACTATTGCGGCTAAAGTTTTTGAACTAACTAACGGTGAGCTAAACAATAACACTTCGAAGTGGCACAAGCAGTGGCTGCAACTCGAGGCGTAGAATGCAAGCTTACCACGATGAGTTTTGCAACAGCAGCGAAAACAGCACAGCCGGCCAAGAGCGCTTCAAGGCACTTCTGCAGGTGGTTAAGATCGCCATTTAAATTCTGCGTGGTAACATTTAGCACCAAACTGTCCGGGACTAGTTTAGACGATGGTTGTGTATCCGGCTACCAGATGTCGCAAGCTAGCCATTGGCTCGAAGGCAAACGTCTGTGACCTTGCGTCATAGATAGATAGATAGATAGATAGATAGATAGATAGATAGATAGATAGATAGATAGATAGATAGATAGATAGATAGATAGATAGATAGATAGATAGATAGATAGATAGATAGATAGATAGATAGATAGATAGATAGATAGATAGATAGATAGATAGATAGATAGATAGATAGATAGATAGATAGATAGATAGATAGATAGATAGATAGATAGATAGATAGATAGATAGATAGATAGATAGATAGATAGATAGATAGATAGATAGATAGATAGATAGATAGGTAGGTAGGTAGGTAGGTAGGTAGGTAGGTAGGTAGGTAGGTAGGTAGGTAGGTAGGTAGGTAGGTAGGTAGGTAGATAGATAGATAGATAGATAGATAGATAGATAGATAGATAGATAGATAGATAGATAGATAGATAGATAGATAGACAGACAGACAGACAGACAGACAGACAGACAGACAGACAGACAGACAGACAGACAGACAGACAGACAGACAGACAGACAGACAGACAGACAGACAGACAGACAGACAGACAGACAGACAGACAGACAGACAGACAGACAGACAGACAGACAGACAGACAGACAGGTAGGTAGATAGATAGATAGATAGATAGATAGATAGATAGATAGATAGATAGATAGATAGATAGATAGATAGATAGATAGATAGACAGATAGATAGATAGATAGATAGATAGATAGATAGATAGATAGATAGATAGATAGATAGATAGATAGATAGATAGATAGATAGATAGATAGATAGATAGATAGATAGATAGATAGATAGATAGATAGATAGATAGATAGATAGATAGATAGATAGATAGATAGATAGATAGATAGATAGATAGATAGATAGATAGATAGATAGATAGATAGATAGATAGATAGATAGATAGATAGATAGATAGATAGATAGATAGATAGATAGATAGATAGATAGATAGATAGATAGATAGATAGATAGATAGATAGATAGATAGATAGATAGATAGATAGATAGATAGATAGATAGATAGATAGATAGATAGATAGATAGATAGATAGATAGATAGATAGATAGATAGATAGATAGATAGATAGATAGATAGATAGATAGATAGATAGATAGATAGATAGATAGATAGATAGATAGATAGATAGATAGATAGATAGATAGATAGATAGATAGATAGATAGATAGATAGATAGATAGATAGATAGATAGATAGATAGATAGATAGATAGATAGATAGATAGATAGATAGATAGATAGATAGATTGTTGCCAGGAAGAAAGAAAAGGAAAGTGCACAGGCCTGCTCACTGGCTTAAGACGAGCCACAATCGCTACCACGTGCAGATAGTAGGAGAGTTGAAAGATGGGATAGAAAGACAGGATAGTAAAGACGCGCTAAAGACAATGCCGATCCCGGAGGTAGTGCTATACCGGGCCAACCGGTGGCGGGAGTGAAGCATCCTTCAAACTCTCCGCCACATTGTGCGTACTATGCTGATCAATCCTGTTAGGTATTAAGTTCCAACTGCACAGTTGGAGCTTCATACCGAAAATCCGTTGGTATTTCTGCAACTTGTATCAGTAGCGTGGTGCATCTGCTTTCCCCTTCTCCCCTCCCCCTTTTCTTGAAAACCATTAATAACCGACTGCGCTTTGCTTTATTGCTCCTGGAGTATACAGGACTAGTCTTCCTAGCTATGGTGAAAACTCTACGGATGAGACGGCGCTCACCAATTCTTAATAATGATAATAATAATTGGCTTTTGGCGAAAGGAAATGACGCAGTATATGTCTCATATATCGTTGGACACCTGAACCGCGCCGTAAGGGAAGGGATAAAGGAGGGAGTGAAAGAAGAAAGGAAGAAAGAGGTGCCGTAGTGGAGGGCTCCGGAATAATTTCGACCACCTGGGGATCTTTAACGTGCACTGACATCGCACAGCACACGGGCGCCTTAGCGTCCGTGTGCTGTGCGATGTCAGTGCACATTAAAGATCCCAATTCTTCAATTCTTCGAGAAAGAAAACCCGGATGTTTAGAGACCGGCTGGATCAGCTCTCCAAGGGAAAAAGAGGCGCTCGTTATGACACACATGACGGAAGCCAACAGCTACCGAAACCAAGGAGCGTGGAGGATGTTTTTTTTCCCAATTTGTGGTGTTAAATGGAGATAGTAGTGTAAATATTCAATCACTTAAATATAAGTGATAAGAAAGCAGAACAAAAAATAACCACATGCCGCCGGTGGAGATTCGAATCCAAACTTCCGAATTTAGAACTCGCACTTCAAGGGTGAGTTCAACGGTAGGCAGGAGCTATTTTTAAGCGCTGTGGCTAATTGTGCCAGTCGGCCAGGTAGGATAGGCCATGAGTGAGTGTGGCCAGCAATGCCTGGAGCCACGTGTTGACGGTTTCACGTGCAATTTGAATATGCTAAGATTGCAACAAAAGCCGTTTTAGCCAGTTAGTTTTGGTGCTATTTACCGTAGCTGGCGCAGTCGTGATAGTGTTTTTCGTAATATTCAGTTCGGCTTCACAATCAGGGACCTCATTTTTTACTTATGTGCTCAGCTCTTGATGGTTGCTAAACAAAAGTTGGCTAGAATCACCCTCCTGCTTACTTCAGAAGTAATCGACGGCATTTCCTTCTTGTGCTGCTCAGAACATTAACGATACTTTGATGCTCTCCCACGCCCCTAAGCTCGCTGTCCGTTTATGCAGCGGAGCTCAAGTGGCCCTTCGAACAACAGGCTTGAGAACAACGTCTCTCCTAACTGTTCCGGAGCATTCTAGCTGCATACGAACACACTGCATTGGTTGAACTTATTCTACTCTGTGTTTTCTCTCAGGTGCCCGCTTCCATTTGGAGTAAAGGAAGGTACTGTTGTGAGAACGAACGCACTTATTCGTGCAAAGTTGTCAGTCCCATTTTAGGTGGATTCACACGACGTACTACCGTCCCGCGGACCACCGCTGACCAGGCGTCACGTGACGTTCAACTTCCGCTCCGTGAGGTCCACACCTGGCTCGCGATGTTTTGCGCTCAGCATGGCGAAAGACCGTAGGCGTGCCTAATCCGATTATCGTCACCTGCAAAGCCAAAGATCGGAGACGTGGGGATAAGCGGATTAGTCATGGGCGCGGTCTTTCTCCGAACGCGGGTGAGGCCTTATGGAGCGGAAATGGGGTGTCACGTGACGCCTGGTCAGAAGGGGAATGATCCGTCGTGCGAATCCACCTGTAAGAAACTCGCCTAGTGTTCCTGTATATTCTCCCGCAGGGAGCATATACAGGAACACTAAACTCGCCTAGCTTCGAGCGCCAAGGAACGACAATTCGCTGCGTTTCTCTGTGACACTTCAAGCAGGCAAGATTGAAGTGTTGGTTTGTATTCCCCATTAGGAATATGTTGCTGTCAATAAAGGGGGCCGTCTATTTCCGTCCCATGCCTGTCTGCCTGAGCTGTCATATAATTGGTTTTGTGGGAAAGGAAATGGCGCAATATCTGTCTCATATATCGTTGGACACCTGAACCGCGCCATAAGGGAAGGGATAGAGGAGGGAGTGAAAGACGAAAAGAAGAAATAGGTGCCGTAGTGGAGGGCTCCGGAATAATTTCGACCACCTGGGGATCTTTAACGTCCTCTGACATCGCACAGCACACGGGCGCCTTAGCGTTTTGCCTCCATAAGAAACGCAGCCGCCGCTGTCGGGTTCGAACCCGGGAACTCCGGATAAGTAGCCGAGCGCACTAACCACTGAGCCACCGCGGCGGGTGCCTGAGCTGTCAACAATTGGTTTCGCTGTGCTGTGCGATGTTAGTGCACGTTAAAGATCCCCAGGTGGTTGAAATTGTTCCGGAGCCCTCCACTACGGCACCTCTTTGTTCCTTTCTTCCTTCATTCCCTTCTTTATCTCTTACTTTACGGCGCGGCTCTGGTGTCCATCGAGATATGTGAGGCAGTTACTGCACCATTTCCTTTCCTCAAAAACCAGTGTTCAATTCCTTTAAGATCAGGGTAAGGGGGCTATATTTGCTTGTGTTTAGTTACAGGCCAGGAATAATTGACGACTAAGACGCTGTGCTGATATACCGCATTGCTCTTTTTTTTCGTGTTCTGAAAGTGACACTTGCGTGCACGTTATAATTAAATGATCCGCGAAACCTAATCTAATTACACCGATACAAGCGGCCATCGTGCCTATGAACGACTGCTTTCACGACATATCAACAAACAGCAACATTACATGTTGGAACCGAAACTCCCCTTATAAAGGCATAGGCTTCTTCAACATCGATTCTGGAGATGATAAATTTTTATGGCGCAAGGCCATCTGCGGCAAAAGAGCGTCATGGCGCAAGGTATTTTCGTGTACTCAAGGTGGGGTTAAAGACCCATTTCCCACGCATTTCACTCTGAATAAGCCGAGGAGAAGGCAAGGGGAAGCTTGTACCCATTGTATCACTGGTGGGTACCCGGCGGCGCTGGGTATCGAAACGCTAACCTCCCGCATGCGAGGCGGATGCTCAAACCACCATGCCACCGCTTAGGATCATGAGACACGAAATAATAATTGCCAAATCACAAAAGTAGAGTTTTCTTGATTGATAAATTTATTTTCCAGTATTAAGGCAAGCCTGTGAACCACGGGGTCCCCCACATTTAATGGAAGAAGGAAGCTTCCAATGATGTGCTCAGATTTGTTTCTTTAACAAACCGCACAAACTGGAAATGCATATACCTTACCTATATATCTCTCCCTTCACCAGCCGGCCTGCCGGCATCGTTCTAAGCCTTCTCTGCCCTACACGCTCACCGAGTTGCTGGATCAGATGGGCCAATGTGTTTGTCGTATTGCGTAGCTGGGGGCTTTACTGAATTAAAACCCGCACCAGCTGTCCGATAGTCTCCGCCGCCACCGCTCGCTCCGGAGCGAAAATATGTGCTCGCGATGCCGTCGGCTGCTCAGAGGATTAAGCTGCCCCCCCCCCCCCCTCACCCTCCCCTGCCCATTCCATCCCGAGGCCTGTTCCGAGCGAAAGCGCGCATTGCGCAGCACAATCGCTTTTTTGCAAACGGATCACGTGGTGCTCCTGCGCCGCCGTAGATCTTCGAGTTGCTTCGACCGCCCGTTGCGTCCTCCCGTCGTTGTTGCCGCGTGTAGTGTTGTTGATGTATGGCACGAGGGAGGGGGGGGGGGTGCGCCTTAGGGCTCTAGACTGTTGAATAGAAATGCACAGGTATTCTGTGGCTGTGCAGAAATAATGGGTGTACAACATTCAGGATCGCATATTAGGTTTACCCGCCGCGGTGGCGCAGTGGTCAGGGCGCTCGGCTACTGATCCGGAGTTCCCGGGTTCGAACCCGACGCGGCGGCCGCGTTTCGATGGAGGCGAAACGCAAAAGGCGCCCGTGTGCTGTGCGATGTCAGCGCACGTTAAAGATCCCCAGGTGGTCGAAATTATTCCGGAGCCCTCCACTACGGCACCTCTTTCTTCTTTTCTTCTTTCACTCCCTCCTTTATCCCTTCCCTTACGGCGTGGTTCGGGTGTCTATCGAGCTATTTGAGTCATATACTGCGTCATTTCCTTTCCTCAAAAAACTAATTTACATTTCAGCCCCATAATCACTCGGACGTTCCGGGGCTTTGACAGAGGTTTCGCAAGTTCTGGTTCGAACGGCGGTCACATGGCTGCAATAAAAAAAAAACAGATGCTCAAGATGCGCTCAAGGCATACCTCGCAAGATGTAGGAGAGTGTAGAAAAAAAAAACGAGGCATTTTATTCATAGCGCTCCTAACTTTTAAATGAGCAATCATAGTAAATTTGTATTTAAGTGGTCTGACCCGCCATGTGTCAGCTACAATTCTGTTTAAAGTTGACCACATTTGCCTTTTTTAAGCAGAGAAGAAAAAAAATTGCAAAGCGAGCTTTGGTGAATGAGAAAAAGGTCAAAAAAGGGGCGAGCGAGAATCTGTACGCCACATTTTGCATAACTAAGCAACTCGGTCAGCCTGGTGTCCGAGACTAATGAGAGTCTTTAGTTAATAAAAGTCGTTATAGGTACTTATTTTATGCAGAGTTTAAACATTTCGGTGCATCGGGTAGATGAGAGAGAAATACGTTCATCCTGTCTATGTGTCTTTCTTTGCGTCGTGTTTTTAGCGCAATAAATACGTCTATGGGTTCTGGATATGTCTTCATTTTTTTGCCATGTATGCGTATGATTCTTGACCAACATGGCAATTCAAACGTACATAGCAGTTGTTCAGACTGCATCAATTAGCTTTTCTTAATCTAAGAACTTCACACGAACTGGTCAGTTACTTCACTTTTTTCGGCTACATGATCTACTGCCGTGTATTCTTTTTATTCTTCTGGAAACCAGCGGGCTGGCTGTGCTCACTGAAAACCAGCAGAAGGAACTACGAAATATTTTTCGCTCAAAAAAGAGTAAGCCAACAGGCATGCATTTTTTCAGTTCCTTAACGCTACCTTCTTTTTGCGAACTAACATAAAGGTCACATGATATATTTTCAGTACACTTCAGGTCATGCTATATTGCCCATATAACGCTATCAACTTTCAGAACCTCCTCTTGGATGGATTTTTGGCAGGTATGTAATTTATTTTGGATTGCCAATTTGCAGCCACAGAGTGCTTGTAAAGCATTCGTTTCATTCAGGCCTGCAGTCGATAGTTGCAAATGCTTTTTAATGAATTCTGTATCTTACGTTCAAAGCGCAGAAAAGAAAACAAACTAGAACGAATTTAGGTTGAAGGAGAATATTTGTGAAGCTGCTGACATTTCATAGAACCCGCTTGGATTAAATAAGACGTTAATGATACATTACGTAGACAATATCAAGAGACAACGATTTCTTGCTGGGCACTGAAACCAATGCTTCTTTTTGAAGACTCGTCTTATACATCAACTTCAACGAGACCCTCGACATGTTCCTTTAGCCGAGATAACTTCTTCGTTGTGATTGTATAACCTTTTCGAAGGCGTAAAAGCGGATTTGGAAACTTTTGGTTTTTAGGAACTTAACGGCTCTGCTTAGAACTAATATTCAGTTTAATCATCATGACCGACTGCGGGTTGTCTAATTATAGTTTCAATCATTGCCATCCAAATCAAATGAACGCATTAAAAACCCATTTCTAGAATGTAGTTTTCACTAGCACGCGGGCCTATTTAAAGGAATCACTGAACACACATGCGGAACAGTCTTGTCTGGGCAGCCCGGGTAAAGATCGCATAATTGGCTACAATGCAATGGTTGGATTTCCACTTAGTTGTCGCACTCTCGGCCACGGGCGCACTACACAAAGCACAAGCAGTATTCATTCCCACAAAATGACTAACAGTGCAGAGTGCAGGTAGTGTTGTTTGTCGAGCATCTACTAGTAGACATCCACAGATTGTTTAAGCCCACTTCGTACTACCAGGCCGGATTCAAGCGCCTACACTCATACGGGTTATTCGTGCAGAGAGAGGCAATATTGTGACGTGTAACCTGTTGCTGCGAGCACATTCCGCTGGAACTTTTTGCTAGAAACTTGACTTGGCCTAGTTGCTGACTACAACTTAGTGAAACGAAGAGAAAGATTGCGTTTTCTCTTCAGACAATGCTGGCGCTTTGTTTGAAGCTCGATGGGACCTTCAGTACGTGTAGTGGTTACCAACAAAATGCATGAAATAAAAATGTTATTGCTACTACTACTTAAGGCGAAAGGTAACTGCTTAATAGTGTGAACAGGGTTTACAATAAACAAAAAAAAACAGAATACGCTTTCACTTTAACTTAATAAGTCTATAGACGTTGTGGAGAATCAGTGAGAAAATAAACGTCGTACGGCGGCAATAGAAGATATGTGGCTAGCCCCTAGATTCCTACGTTAGAAGGCATAAAGTTGAAAACTTTCAGTAACTATTACTAGTATTAGAGCGTCGCTGCTGTGTAACCCTTATTCTGCAACGCATGAGTCATTCGCTGCTGTACTTCCACGATGAGCTAAAAAAGGCGCATTTTATTTTTCTGCTAAGGAAAAGAAACTTTTAATCCTGATTGGTTCAGCGCAGAGTTGCAGTGGGTTCACAGCTGCTAGTCACGCTCTACCGCTGACACCGTTCACATTTTTTGCTCGAGAAAAAACACACTAAATGCGACAGCACTCTAGCGCTGATCAAGGCTCATCTCATTAAACGCAACTGTAACGCGAGACCGTAGACAAGCGGCATAAAAAAAGAGAAAAGAAAAAAAACTGACTACAGCTATGGGTGGGTCATGCCTGTTTCTAGCGAGAGAAAAAAAGATAACAAAAAAGCGTGAACTGGTGTCCGCAATGACGATGCCGGTGCACGCGACTAAAAGAAGGACACACGGCAGGAGGTTGCGGAGGACCATAGCATAGTAGATTGCGGAGGACCATAGCATAGTACGTGCGAAGGTTTCTGCAGAGACATAAAAGGAATGCGCGCACCCGTGACGGCGCGATGGAAGAGGGAAAGAACTAACGGGAGTGCGAAAAACAAAGATGCTTAAAGAACAAAAAAGAAGTGTCCGCGAGAAAAAAAAGGAAAAAAAAACGACGCAGGGTTAAGGATTAGGGAACGGCCGTGAAAACTAGAGGAGAAATAAAGAGAGAAAGAAAGAAAAAGGCAGATAAGGAAAACAGGCGAAAGAGCAGTCCGACCCCACCTCCACCTCAAACGCCACAGATGCGCGGGAGCGCGGATAGAGCGAAGAAGAAACGGGATGCGAGAAAGAAGGGCTGACGGTAGGATGGAGAAAAATTCACCGAAGCAAAGGAAGGCATTGGGGAACCGAAGGAAGAGCTAAAGTGGTGCGGGAAAATAGGGAGCGAAAGGAGCCCCTAAGAAAGCGAAGAAGGGAAGGCGTATGAAAGAGGGAAGTGTGAGACAGTGAGCAGGGGAGATCCGTAGTGCGAACAGAAAGAAGAAATGGCGATGGGGAAAAGGGGGAAAAAAGATAGGGAAAAGGAGGATGGGTCAGAAAAGGAGATTGGGGTACAAAAAAAAGCAAAAGGGAAAGTATAAGAGGGGAAGACACGACGAGACGATGCCCCGCTCAGAAATGAGGCAGGCGATAGAGGATAAGAAAACAGTAAAAAAATAAAAAGGAATGACCAAGGTGGTAAACAATAAAGGGAGTAAAAAAAAGACTTTGCGTGGAGTACGTGTGCTGCGAAGAAAAAAAAAAACGCATAAAAAGAGAGCCGAGGACAGGACAGGGTCTTCCTTCGTAGGGTTTTACTTTAGCCGTAATTAGCGTTCGTGATCTTGGCTTGCGGACGTCTTAATATTTGCCTTGATTGAGAGAGTCCTCCGCACGGGCTCTTTTTCTCTCTTTTCATCTATAAATGTGGGCGGCTAAATGGGGAAGCGCTTGATACGGACTAGTCATATTGACTTTTCCGATCTCTCCTTTTAGATGGTTGGAAAAGAGGGAATATCTGGTGGCAGACTTGGACAAACGTTCTTGTAATCGCAGATTTTGGGTCAAGGAGCACCGGGTTATGTATATATCGTTAAATCCTGCTTCAAAATACAATTGAAAAAAAATGAAGGTGCGTGTGTCTAAGACATGATACGATTAACAGTGGGCACATTTAGTTTTGCGGTTTTGACAGCGAGTTTGAATGCGCCACCTGTCTGTCATCCATTTTACAACTTAGCAAATACAGCAAGCAAATGTAGATTGCTTAAGAGGCTGAAAGATTTAAATAAAATAAATTATACAAATGTACAGTCCAGGTGACACTAACCTTTCCTTTTGGATAAATCGCCACACTACAGCTAATAAGACAAGAGATACCCGTCGTACTTTTTTAAAAGAAAAAAGCGTATTGCTGCTTTCTAACGTATTAGTTACCAATTCAACGCAATTTGGGTATACGACTTGTCGATGGCGGTCGTCGAGATTGCCTCTTTGTTTTTGAGAGGAAAAGTTGACAGGGAAGGTTGAGCCTTAACTTTGAAGCCTTGTCGCGAACCCCTGTGTTTTGACAATTTTAGCCATTCTTCGCAAATGCACGCCGTTTTCACCGATTAGGAAGAGGGTAACTTTCCTTCTTTGACTGCTTTGTGCATCGGTCAACAGGCGGCACTGCGTACGCTTAACTCAAAACAGAAAGGAGTAAAAAAGGAGTAAACTCTCCTCTAGCTCACTTCCTCTTTACTCCTATATAGGCGTATTCGGGTTTAGTGTACGCTCTGGGATTACAAACGAGTTGTTCGCCCTCACTTTCAGCGCATCTTTCCTAATCAGTATTTTTCGATGGCATACATTGGTCCCAGATGTATCTCCGGCAACAACACGGCACCCTAGTCGGGTTTTGAGAAAAGAAAAAACTGAACAAAAGGCGTGCTAGTGTGGTAGCGCCGCATCGTCGCGTGCTAAAAAAGAGTCCATCGAGATTCATACGAATGCTTTCGGTCTGAAACAATTCTATGCTGCGTGGTTTAATAACAAATGAGCAAGACAATTCTCGCGGCACCTTGGCACATAACTTATCGTTTGTCGAGGAAGCGCAGAAAGTCATTCTGCATATGGACATAGCGAATCCTGGCTGTGAACGTCTTCAGCACGAGAATGACTGAAAATGATGAACGCACTCAAATCTTGCGAATTAGCCGTATTTACAAGCAGCTGACCTCGCCATATGTATCAGCGGATCGAAGAAGCATTGGACAGGGAAAATGAAAACCGTGCTAAGAGACGGCGGAGTGTGAGTTCTATTTTTAAATTAAATTATACTCACGAATAATTGCAAGTTCGCAAAAAAAAATTTTTCACGAGTACTTGGTATTGATGTTATGCATATCCGGCGCACCTGATTCAAAACTGTCCAAGTACGACATGTCATGACGGGGCAATCAGCGCTGTTTCAGCATTCCAAGCAACTACTCGCTTTACAGCTGGGTACTTTATTTAGCTGAGCCTACCTTGCTCCCAGCACATCTGGCGTGCACAGGTACGTGCGTAGGGCCACTAATGGAACTGCGATTTCGAGAAAGGATTGGTGAAGCTTCAAAAAACATTCCGGGTCAATGTACAGCTTTAAAAAGTCACCTGTAAGAAAAGTAACGCTGAAACATACAATTACACAGCGCAGCTAGCGACTGCTCTTACTCAGCCAAACACTGCTGCGGCCATCCGCACAAGTCACATGGATGTCACGGCCAAACCAGAAACTAGATGGCGCTAGTTCTTGAATATGGCAATGGCCATGCCAAAACAGTTTTTACTTCCCGAGTCTTCACTACAAGGTTAGCACCCGAGTCACCGTAGTTATATGAAACAACGGGCGTAGATATCACAACAGAAAATGTCAAGCGGGGACTAAATAAGGCATAAAAAAGTGTATCTGTCTTCTACTGTTACCCAGTTAACATGGGACACCTAAGAAAACAACTCACTATGCGGGGCGTCCCATCGTGGCACAATTAATCTAATTCAATTTTCAGACTAAGCGAATTGTGATGCTTTTGATGGAACCTTCTTCACGATCTGGTGAGAAACATTTACACATTGTACGCGTCGAGCCTTTGTCACCATTAAAAAAAAAAATTCCAAATTTAGGTTCGTATTTCCAGATGGCTTGTGTTTCGCTTTGCTCGCAAGCGCCTTTGTGTGGTTTATAGGTTGCTTGCGTGACGATCGGCATTCTCTAATTTGCACTTTCAGCAAGTAAAGATTGGGTTCTGAAACAGGCAGGAAAATGGTAAAGCTATATAACAAAAACGCGATGAAAAAATTGTTGCTTGCCCGGTGGGTACAACGAGTGAATATCGCTAGCACGTTACAAGCTGTTTGGGACAAATTTGTAGTTCATTTATTTTGACACAACGTGGTGCATGATTAAATCCATGATTCTTTAACATCAATATTAATTGTGAGGCTACCGTGGAAGATTGTAAGGTACTCTTGTAGAATTATAAAGGTAATGGTACATTGTTCCGATCTACAGAAAAATCTTTCTTTTTAAATTTGTTCATCACTCGAATGAAGTAAAATCAATGGGGAACGTTTTTGACGGTAGCAAGAAACGTTGTCAGCAAGCAAATTTTAGCCTGCCGGTAGGCGATCTGCGGACATATTGATTGCTGCAGTGAAAGTTTACAATATATGAAAAAAAGTGCGTTGTACACTATTTTCCTATGAAAAATGTGCTTTCTTTCTCAAAACTTTTTGTATGGTGGAAGTTATGATTAGATGCGAGAAGCTGTTCATTTCAACCATGCAACGTTTAACCACTCGGCAACGGTGCCATGTATAGGTGCGCACGGACTCTTTCAATTCAAGTTTATTTGCATCTATACATGTACAGATGACGTGAGTACAGACAAAAAGCCAAATGAATTCGGCTTGACGGGGTCTGTACCCCCTACAGAAATGGCACTGTGCACAATAAAGAGAACACAAACATACAATAATAGATAAACGAGAAAAAAAATCATTAGTGAACATTGTATAACAGAAATACATACGGGTAAAAAAAATCAACGATATAATGCTGCAAGGAATTATATTACAGAAAGCGAATAGTATAAAATGATACAAATAATACAGCCTTGAAATTCACATCTATAAATAATAAGTTATTTACAAGCAGAAAAAAATTGGTTAAGCATTCATGGCGTCAGTGTATACCAGAGCAAAAAAAAAAAGGAATCCACAATTAGCCCATTAAAAAGAGAGATAGGTATCTATAGTGTTTCTAATGAGTTTAACAAAGAAGGAAGTGAGTGGCGTAACATTTGTTGACCGTAGTTAGTGACCGTAGTTAGTCTTGGGCCCTAGAGCGTGATATGGGCAACCGTATTGTGAAAATGTCAGCTTTGGACCTGCTTGTTTTTACAAGCACGCCATTTAGCATTGAATAGTTCAGTCACTGTTTTATTTAAACCCCCTTGAAAAATCAGCGATTCGAGCAGTATCAGCGAGAAATCAGCGATTCGGCACTGTAGCCCAGTGGTTTGGGCGCCCGTCTCGGCTGCGGGAGGTGGTTGGTTCGAAACCCACCGCCGGACACCCACCGGTAAAAATGGGTACAAGCGGCCCCCGGCCTGGCGCCCGGCTTTCTTTAGGGGTGTTCGCTTGGGAGAAGCTCCGTAAACCCCGCTGCGCCCCTCGTGGGCTGAGCCCCAGTTTCGAATGACCTCGCAGCCTGCTAAAGGTTGTGCCCTTTCCGCCAACTTGGTTCGAACGCGAGCGCTGTCCCTGGGCGCGCGCACACCCCAGCGCAACGGCCTCTCCTCCTCCGTGAGGACAAAGCAGACCTTCCGCAGAGAAGGCAACTCCCTCAGCGCCACGGTGTCTCCGCGACGACGCGAGACGCATACACCATCGCCCGCAGTTCTCTCGACAGAACTCTCGCCGAACCTTGATCCGCTGGCACACAGCAGCAGCAGTCATTACTACAGTGCCAACCCTTTAGCACTGTATAGGCTTGATCTGTCCGCCTAACCCTCTAATCCATGTGACATCACATTTGATAGACGGTAGTTCCTCGAACAGCACTGCTAGACTAGCCTTCCACATGTGTGGGCATTAACCCATTACCGATATCACTTCATACTCATAAGGCGGAGCTTAATTGTCAGCTTCAGTTTTTTATTATTTTCTATTAGCTTTCGCTTATTATAGGGACTCCAAAGCGAGGAAATGAAGAACCAGAGGAAGTGTAACTAAGTTTAAAAATTCCTATGCTGGTATTACCCTGCCTTTAGGAAAAGCATTTGCACATTTTTACCTAATTAAGCTTACTACCTTATCACTGAACAGCTGTTTAAAAGTTCCACCATTCGCTCTCTGAAGTTCGTACCAGAATCAAATTAAGCTCCTAAAGGTGCAAAACTTTCGTGCAGACTGGGCTCTGAGGACAAAAGTCGATCACAGGAACAAAACGAGCAAGCATAGAAACGGAGCATGCGGTTTCAAAACCACGATAAACAGCCAAAAAAGAAAAAAAAGTGAAATACGTGAACGTTGACGAGCTCGTAAGGCATGAGTCAAGTTGTACTACAGCTTTCTCAGCCACCTATGTCGAGCTGCGCAGGAGAAGAGCCCTGCCTCCTCTCTTCCTTTGCTAATGCCCTTGCTCCTGCGTGACAGTGAGTTGTTCGTCCCGAAGCCAAGAACGCTTCTTCGGGCATCTGTCCAACAAAACGGAGCGCTCTGCATTCCTCTTGGCGAACATCAGCAGCGCTAAAACGGCATAAGCGCCAGGAGGAAAAATTGGGGACTCGGGTCATTATGACAAAGTGCCCTGGGCGCTTTGCAGGCTGGTCTGGGGGGAGGAGGAGACGAAGGGAAGTCGAGAATGAACGCTTGTCGTAGGAAGGGAAGTTGGAGACAGGAATGAAGATTCGGGAGAAAATGGGGAGTGAGATGAAACGGGCGATGCTCGGCGCGTGGGAGCTCTGGCGGCGAACCTCGGGCAGCAGTCCAACAAAATGTCGCGCCACATACGTCGGTGCTTGAGGCGGCGAGAAGGAAAAGAGCAGCCAGAAACAACGGCATTTCCCGAGGACGGACCGACAAACAATTGTGAGAGAAAGGGGAGTTGAAGGGTAGTGGGGAACAGGCGCACAGAAACGAGGGAGAGAGGGAGAGGAGAAAAGGGATGAACGCCGAGGACGGTGTGGAAAAGCAAAATGGGGAGACTGCGAGAGAGAGAGAGAGATGGCATGGAGGCCTATGGAAGAGAGGGAAAGGGCGGGAGAATAGGGAAGTACGGATGAGAGGTCGAGGGAAACGGCAGAGCGGAACCTGTGCTCGACTCGACCGAGTAGCTCGACACGGACCTCGCCCCCCTCCCTTCGCTTCCTGCCTCCCTGCGTCCTGATGGCAAGACAGATGATGAAACGAGGTCCTTTCGACGCCGCGCCGCCGTCCCCAATGGAGGGCGCCATTAATATTCTTGCCACTGGAGTTTCTTGGCAACGGCGCCGGCTTCACCGCGCTGCTCGGTGCGCACGGCAAAGGGAGCACGCTCGTTTTCGGCCTCCTTTCCCACCTTCTTCTCTACATTTTTTTTTTTGCTTTCCCAGCCCGTTGCCACCGCCTCCTGTTTTCGGGATGTGGTGTGGTGGACGGGAGGGAGAAGTTTAGGGAAGCTTGACAATCGGAGTGTTCGCTTGGAGACCGCACACTCAACTCCGCTCGACTTGTCGACATTTCTCTCCACTACCTCACAACGTCCTGGGAGTTCACTTGACTTGTGTCAGTATGTTGCGGGCGATTGCTATGTGGCCTACTTTCTGGGGTGAGTATTTAAGGCGCCTTAAAAGGCTTGCTCGCAATCGTGAGTGGCGTTTTATGACGAAAGCTGTGTTTCGTTTTGCGCTTGAGCCTATCATTGCCTGAAAAGAACGGCACACTTAGGCAAACGCAGTGAGGTACACAGCGAGTCAAAATTTTTCAAGCAGGGCGACCTGTGAAAGCCATCTAGTTTCTATTAAAAGAAAAAAAATGGGGTATGACATGAAATTCGGCCTGATATTGAAGGTAACAGCTTACGCTATGGTACAGGAACGCTGCAACCTAATTTGAAGATTTTGGGCTGCACACACAAGAAATGTGCAGGTAGAGGCGCTCCCGTTGTTCACATAGCTTGTGCATTATGTAAAGCCCCCAGGCACCTATAGTTATCTGTCCAGGATCAAGCAGAGGACCGGCGCCTGGGAACAAAACGCGGAAATTCTGCTTTTCACCTTCAGCTGTAAGAGCGATATGCGCGGTTCATGTCTTAATAAAAGGTTTGGCGTCGCGCATGTTTCCAAACCCGTCCCACGTTAATTAATGCTGCGTAACGCATCGAAGATTAACTGACAGCACAGTTCACTGCTAAATCCGACGAGCTAGGGGCTATATCTCTAATGTCCCGGATAAGCATGCAACAGGGTTCATTTTGTGTTCACTTCTCGTGAAAGTTACATTAGCCATGTGAATGTAGCGTGCTATTTCAGTCGGTTCAAGTTTCGAATAGAAGATGATTATAAGCAAATACCTAACTTCGCTCCCCAGGAGTCGTTTCTGGCTTGCCTTCCTTTTCATACTCCATTCATATTTTGCATCCTCTTTCACAAAATTTTGAAGAAACGATGGAAACACTGCCGGCATTTCGAAACGACCTAGTTCACCGCAACGAAGCACAGATATTGCAAAATGCTGCTCGCATGCAACTGAAAAGCAGGATTGAAGTAGACAACGAGAAAATACAGTGCCGCGAAGGAGTGAATAAAAACTAGATGAAAGGGTTGAGGAAGTGTTGCAGGCCGTGGATAGCGCATGGGGAAGGGAGGGGGGGGGGGTGCGTCAAAAGAGAAAAAAGGAAAAGACGAAGAAAGTTTGGCGGGATTTGGGGGGGGGGGGGGGGAGGGAGGAGCAGGAGCAGGGTGATGCGTCTGGCGCCGAGGGCGCTGTCGCCGTCGCGTTAAGGCTATGACCGGCTCAAAGTCTTGTCCGGCGGGCTTTTACAAAGAAACGGCATTACGCAGATCGCGTTCTGCCCGAACCCAGCGCCGGGAGAGCCGAGGCTTGATGCCGGGGTGCAAAGAAGAGGAGGAGGAGGAGCGTCTACGTGCTAGGCTGGGGTGGCGGGGTCTCACTCGGCTGCTGCTCTGGCGGGGGAGCAGAGGGGGGGGGGGGGGAGGCGGCTGGGCCTGCGGGATCCGCTGCGGGGCTACGCGCATTCCTAATGCCCGCGCGCGGGTGCTAATGGTAGCACGCGCCAGAGTGCGCGCGGCTTGGCTTGGCTCGGCTTTCGGCTTGGATCTCGTACACGAACAAGCCGACGCCTGCGCCACGTGTGTGAGTATGTAGGAGCGGCGGCGCTTCGGTATGCTTCAAAGCATTTGCCCCTTCCCCTTTTCCCAACGCCTTCATCCCCGAGGACATGCCGTATGCTCCCTCTCTATCCCAGGGGGCGCTGCGCGAGCGTCTTGCCTCAAATCGAGAGTGGGAAACGACTCGGCCGGGGAATGATAATGCTCGAGTAGACGAGAATGCGTTGTGGAGCTGGCGCAGGAGGGGATAGGGAAAAAAAATGGAATACGGCGCGACTGAACTCAAATTCACTTTCCTCTCCGCGCATCTGGCTTAACGATTTACCTGCTTCGCAGTCTTGGTTAGGCCCCGCTTTGGTATCCCTGCAGATAAGGGACTCCCTGTGTCTGGCGTATGAGCCTGCATTGTTTTAGTACCGCGGCGCATTTTCGTGAAGAGCAAATTTTAGCAATGCGCAGATCCTGTGTTAGTAGTCTTGATGCTGTCTTGTGACCTGCAGCTGTGTAGTGAACAACTGAGGCGATACGTTGCCTCAGCAATGTGGGCGTGGGGTGCCTCTCAAGCTGCATTCAAGCAGCTTTTTTCCCTTGCGTCCTCTCTCTCTTCCAGTGATGCGTGTACTACTAAGAGGGAGAAATAAACAACTTCAACTTCAACTTCATGACTGCGTTGTTCCTAAGCGTGTTGCTGCGCGCTTTTCCAGCGCACCTACCCTTCCTGTGCTTCAGTGGTCAAGCGCTACTTGCAGCCTGTGTTGTCTTTATGCCGCTGTCTTCGTCTTTTTAGGCTCAGAGCGTGAACGGCCAGTACCAACACTGGAGAGGGTTAATTGAAGAGATACGGGGAGAGGCCTTTGTCCTGCACTCGGCGTAGTCGTGATGGTGATGATGAACCTGAGTGTTCTGGAAATGCAGTAGGGCATTCCTTCATGTAATAGGCACAGTCTTTGTCAAAAATATACAGCCCAAGCGGTTTGCTTCCAAGCGCTGTAGCGGGGCTCTTATTAAGCACATTTGACAGCCCTAGTATTGGGAAGGATTGAAGACTTAAGTTCCTCCCGCCTCCGTGAGGTTAAGGTCCCTGAGGGAGCAAGAGGAGCTGCGCTGCAAGGCTCAGAAGCAGACCCTTTGGCCTGTACACTTTTCACAAAGACTGCACCTTCTTGTTGCGATTCTATTAACGGAGCTAACCATACATTCTTCGAGGCTCTTATCTGCGCTTGCAAATACAAGGGTGCTCCACCGTTATCAAGATGAGCTCGAACCTGAATTCGTGACGTGAGTTCCCTCAGAAGCCAACGGAGCAGAACGTTACGTTTATGAGCCAGGTTGGCCCGTTTCTCAATGTTTTTTGTCTTCACACGTGCACGGGTGCACATGATAAGCACAGGTGTAAAGCATAGTTTAACTGACATTTGAGCACGTGCCGCAGAGTATATCTTCGGACGCACAAAAACGAACGGGCAGGGTAGCGGGAACCCGTAGATTGGACGTGGGAAAGTCAGAATACTGACTGTACGGTCCGTACTTTATAATATATTTCTAGCGCAATAAACCGATGAAGTACAAGGAGTGAAAAAAACTATCCAACATGTTATTGTCAACGAAGAATAAACTGAGGTAGGCGAGTAGAGACGCTAAGAAAAGTGGGTTGAAAGCGTGTTGTCGACTACTAGGCAGCTTTAGCATAGCGGAGGCGGAAGAGCGTCAATGTATCTCGAGCGCGTGGAGTGGTTGATGCGCATGCACAGGAGTAAAGCGAACTTATTCGTATGCGTATTAATTGGAGAGGGTTAATTGAGGTGACTCGGGAAATACTTTTACCTGCAGTGGACGTAGTAAGGATGATGATGATGATTAAGAAGGCAGGGTTTGTGACGTTAACTTAGCCGAACAGTAGTGACGACATGTTTGCTAAGCACTTGAATTCAGGGACTGGCATTCCCGTGTAGAAGGAAGAGCTTTCATACAACAAAAATTAAGTATAACCAAAGTAAACGAGATGCCGCTCAGGGCCAAATGGATAACCTCCGCATGTCGCGTGCACTCTTCCATTGACTAGACAGCCACCTAGTTTGTCCTTCCCTCTACCGTCGTAAATGTACTATCCGTTCATTAGTGTGGCCTTATGTACGTTGCCCTCGGTGTATTGTTCAGTGCAATACCTGATTGAGTCTGCGGACGCAGTGCGCCCTGTAAGCGTGCATAATCGCATTGATACTTGTTACACTCCGTTTCAGAAGTTCTTGTTCCACGGAACTTGTTTCTAGGAGCTGCCACAAGGCTTGCAAAGTGTCCCTACCGTTTCGAACCTTTACAAATTGAGTTCAATGTTTCTTTTAACTCCTCCTGAGATTTGTAATGTCTTACACGTACTAGATTTCCTCGGTATGGTGTCTAGTGGAACCTAGCGCCTTGTGCCGGCCTAGTAGGCCTAGAGACTAGTGGTCTAGCAACTGGCCTGACACCTTGTGGCCTAGGGAACTTTTCGTGCCTAGAGGTACCAAACTTTTCCGCTGGTCCAGAAACATTTGAAAAGCCTTCGAGCGCAAGTAGCGCCTGCAACTAAGCTAGACTTATAACCTAACACATAGAATGAATATCTGGCTGCTAGTGGCCACAGCTGGGTGCAGCTGATTTCTTAAAGACTTCCTAAGAGCCATGGCCTTCTGGATGCCGCTCAACAAGTGTTGGCAGCGCTATAAGGTGTCGTGGGGCCAAAGCTCTAGCACAAGCCACTTCGTGTGTTTCCAAGGAGAAGCCCCGGCGTCCTGCTTCGAAGCAAGCTTTACGGCGTTGCGCAGGCACCGTGCAACGCGTTCCTTCTACATAGTTTATCGCGCGCCAGAACGGAGCTGTGCGCTAGGCGTTCCCAGCCAACGCGAGCGGCCGGCCCCTGGGAGACAAACTTCAGCGCGCGGCTTAATTGCAGCAAGGAGAAGCTACACTTTCTGGAGCTCGAAGAGGAGGATGTAGACTGACACGAAGAGGAAGAAGGGAATGAAGACGAAGAGGCGGAGATTTCGCCTAAGTGGGTGAACCAAACAGAAGGTGTGGAAAAGTGAGGGAACCACCGAAAACATTAATGATGAATGCAGCAAAAAGAAAATAAAGCAGACACCTGCCAGTATCATACGGGAGGTTGAGCCTACCGCACAAATTACCTGCTGTTTGGAAAATACTGCCACACGTCGCGGCCACATGAAACTATGAATGGAGTAAAAAAATAATGTCCCTCTACCTGCGATATTAGAGATGGTCACGTCATAGGCATGCTTCGCATGTCACGCATTACGCATTCACACAGAAGCGTCGCAAACGTCGCCATGTTCTAAACCAGTGCCATTGTGCTTTTTGTTCGACATGTCCAACACAACACATGTCCTTAATTATTCCCTGAGAAAGTTTTCATCGACATCTATGCAGTTCACTTCGCAGCTTCTAATGGTTGCGGAACGACGAAAAAACTCAATGACATCTTCTTGTAGTTTCCAATTCTGTCATTTATCTCTATAACCAAACCTGTTCGTTCTTACAATACCAACTAGAACTATGTCATAGTTATGACATGCGTAACTAGGTTCTGATGTTCTTTCGTTGTTTTTGTCTACGAGGAGACGTGTCTGTCATTTAGGCGCCCTATGTTGCTCGTGGCACGGCACAGAGTTCATACTGACAGCAAGTTTCTCTTTATCTTCCCGTGCTTCTCTCAGCATCTTCCCGGGGAGATGTTCGAGGTCTACGCATTGCGCAGTAAGATAACTGTACGTACACGCTATATATTTTAAATGGATTAATTGCAATCTTTCTCTCTGCTGACTTTCAGCGAAAAGTAAAGCAGTGTGCAACAGCAAATTTAAGAGCGTCAAGATAAGGTTTAAACTAGATTTTGAAAGACAGCGCTGAAACTTGCAGGTTGAGTTATTTTTTTAGTGCTTAAAATATGAGTGAATTAGAGTGGTTCATTAATATACGTTGCCTGAAATGCATTCAAGATAAGAAAGACAAAATTAAGGCGTCAACTGCGGTGACTAAAAATTATGTAGACGCAACAAAAGTGGCGGGTGAATTTTCTTGAAGAAATAATGTGTGTTCCTTTTATTTGCTTATTTATTTTTTATGAGCGTACTTTAGGTGCCCGCAAGTAGGGTTCCTGGCTTTGCAGTTGCGCCCTGTTATACTGTGAATAAAAACAGAACAGAATGTCCGACCTGCGTGATGTACATACATGTGACCGTAATCTAATGGTGCATGTATTTCGGCGCAAGACAATGGATGCTGCAGCTATTAAGAATAAAAAAAAGTCAGCACATGAATTAGTGGGCATAGTACAAGTAATAAATTTTTGTTCATGTTGCCGCTATTAAGAAAAAAATGGGCAACATCTGGATTATTGGGCAAAGTATGAGTATTAAAATTTATGTTGAATGCCCGATGAAGGAACCAGCCATTTGCAGCAGTCAGGATAAAGGGTCGAGGGCTTCTTGCACTTTGCCTGAGCACAGTTCATTCAAGTGTAGCTGCAAGATAAGGACAGAAAATGGTTTAAGAAGTCACTTCTGCAGAAATACATCGTCTGGGAGCTCAGACTCTTACGAAAGTGCTACCAGTTTCAACGTACACAACAAACGAAGGTAGTCAAAATAGTGACGCCTTCCGAAGTGTCGGTTGTATAAGGTGCGGATAAACCTCGCGCACACTGTACTTATGTAGCCAGTCTCGCTGGGCGCAACAAAATTCGACTTTTTAAGTAAATAAAATTGTTGTCAAGGCGCAGAAAACACTCTTTGGATTTGAACTGCTTCCTTTTATTCCATGTACTCAAAGATCCCCATCTTGAATTTGAAGAAAACTAATTTTTGAAGAATTTGACGAATACTCAGCAGAACAGTCATGACCAAGAATAATAAAAAAATTTAGGATTGAAAACCTCGCCCTTCTTTTCCTTTCTGTAAATTGTCATGTAGAATGTGTGGGCTGGCGCGCGGAACTGGAAATTTCGTGATAAAATTGATGTCATTTCCAAAAACAAAAGTTTTGCATCAGTTGCATTTGCGAAAGAATAAAGTAAAAGCAGCATCTAACACCTCACGGCACATCTAAGATGTGATGATCTAAACTGCAACTACAGATCGGAATGTAAGGTTACGAAATTCGCAGCAAAACGCATGTTTTACTTATTTTTTGAAAGCTAGAGATAGACCTACAATTGTCATTCCATGAGATAACAGTTCCCCTGAAATTTCTCAGTAGCAAGTTTTTGGGCAAATACAATAAATAGAGCGTTAAACTAAATTACACGTAGTTTGTCAAAAATGTAATATTTACTAAGAATAGGAATATTTAAGAGTTTTTGTGTTAACTGATTACAAAGCATGCCAACTACGCGAAGCCGCGAATAAAAAGTAAAATAAAGGAAGAACCTTTGAAACTACCGCAATTAAAGCTCATTGAATTCATTTTAAATATATTTACTGCGCACATTTTGGCCGTAATAAGGGTGCAGTGAGTAGTTGTTTCAGAAATATATAAGTGACTTATCCATATATAGCCTTAAGAGATGCAGATAACGAGTGATAAGACCAGCAACTTTTTCTTTGACAAACACCTGTTTTGGGAATATGAGTGAAGCTGACGTTCTTTTGTAAAACAGCTGTTTTTACTCTTCATCTAATAATTTCGAGTGTAGATTAGATGCGATGAACACACATAGCATCACTAGACATGCTGGCACGATGCCAGCACGGAAGCCCCGACTTCTGCTACGCCATAAAGAACTCGAGCTTGGCTTCGTATTTTTCAGTTTAAAAAGCGATCTTTCCTTAATTAATTTCGAGCGCAAGATCGCCGTTAGAATGGCTGGAAAATGAGAAAAAAACGTCTACTCTCGAATATTAACGTCTATCATCAAAAACGCCCCAGTGTCGTACAAGTGTGAAGCACTACGAAATGCCTGTCTTGGGCCATTTACTTCTGTCTTGACGCCATTTCCTCCCACGAGGCTCTGAGAGAGAAAGAAAACTTGTCCAAGAAAAGACGACGCTTGGAGGAACTAAACGGAAGCATGCACCTCGAAAATCGGGTTGTGGGGGTGGGGGAGGGAAGTGAGGGGCACCAAAGCTGCTGCTGCTGCTATTTCCAAGACCCAAGCGCAGAGTGAATGTGCGTGCGGGTTGGGGGCAAACAAACAGAGCAAGATCAAAGCTCGACGACGCCTGCACCTCAACCCCCTCCCCCAAACCCACACAGACAAACACGACAACACGGCGACCGAGTAGGAGGAGAAACCGGGAGACAGCAAAAGAAAAAGGCGCCAGCAGGCGGGCGAGCCTTCAGCAGCGCTCGCCGGCAGCGCAGCCAAGCTCCGCAGTGAAGCAGCCCTTTGGCGGCAACAACGACGGCGGCAGCGCGCGGGTGGGTTATCAGGGAAAGCGCACTTGCAGGCGGGCAAGCAAGCAGGCAGGCAAGCAACGGCTCGGTGTGCCGTGCTGTGCGGAGAAGGCTCGCGGCGCGCCTGCCAGCGGCCTCGGCCGCCAAGGGATCGAAGGCAGGCAGGCGAGCTCTAGCACACTCGAAGAGGGTTTCTGGGGGGAGGAAAGTGTGTGTGCTGGGAAGAGAGAGGAGGTGGAAGAAGGAAGGTGTGGGAGGGGGGAGGGAGGGAGCTGCGTCGGCTGCGTAGAGGGGTAGAGGAGAGGGAAGGTTTGCAGGGAACGCTCGGCGGCGGCGGGCGCATTTCCATCGCGTTGATGGATGACTCCCTGAGCGGTGGCGGCTGCAAGCTCGCCCTCAGACCCTCCAATTACGCACGTACAGCTGAGCACGGTCCACGCCCCCTCTCTTTCTCCCTGTCCTCTTTCTCCCGCTCTCTCTTTCCATCCTTCTATCGTCCGCCAGCAAGCAGGCTCCCTTTTTCCCCCTCTTCCACATCTCTCGGCAGCCGCATCCTGCCTCGGCGCGCTTCGTCTCGGCGCTGGATCTTTCCAAACCATTCCACCCCCCTACTCCCCACCACCACCTTCCTTCCCCTTGGGTTCCCCCGACCGGCCCCTAGGGTAGATTGTGCCCTTTTCCCTCTAACCCAGGGCCTGCTTGCTTCGCTGGCGTTTTAAGCGAAAGGGGGGTTGGGGGGGGGGGGGGAGCCTTTTCCCAACCGTCTACTGCAGACACACGTCGCCTTTCGTCCGCTTTAGCGCGTTTTTTGCTTTCTTTTATCTTGGGTGCCAGTTTTTACCGCTCGCTTAGCACGCGTACCGTCTTCACTTGGTGGTGCGCTTTGCTTTGTGCGTTTGCAACAACGCGGGGAGGTGGGGGCGGAGAGGAGGAAAAGAAAGTTGCGCCGCAGCGGAAAATGTGAAATGGACGCGGCTAATTATACCGGAAGTGTCATCCACAAGCCTTGGGTCACTAGCGAGCAACTAGCGGGAAAACAAGCGCTTTATTATTTTTTTTTTACTCCACACGGGCAGTGAGTTTTTCACCTACGCGGATGTTTACGCTTACTCGGCGCATTGAGTCCTAATGAGGGGCTCGTTTCGGCGATTGCGAATATGAGTGGTGCGGTGAAATGCAGTTCTCACGCGTTCGCTAGCCTTAATTGTTAGCGGTGAGGTAAAGATTTCAACGAACTATACCTGGAATAAACTCCACGTTAGTGATAATGCATTAGGTAATAAGTGCACCACTTTTGCACAGTTGCCAGAGAGATGAATAGCAGAGCATAAGGAACAGTGAACCCTCCTTGCATAAAGTGTAGAAAAAAAACAGTAGAGTTGTGTACACGTCTGAAATAAATTTTCGGCGCATTTTATGAGCGTCTTGTACATGTGAAACAGTCCAATATATCGCAGCAGCGAGCTGAAACGGAGTTTGAAGATCATTTAATTGTCATCCGTGTTCTTTCTATGCGCTTTGAAACTGTTCAGTGGGCATCACGGACTATCAGGATATTTGTATATTTTATTTTTTCAATAGAAGCGCTTTCCGCGACGCAACTTGTATCTTTGAGTTTCGCTTCGTAATTATTGCGATAAGACTTGTTTACGTACCGCAGCGGTGGCCAAGTGGTTCAGCACCCGCCTCGCATGCGAGTAGTCAAAAAATACTTTGTGCCATAGCGCTCTTTGACCACAGATGCCCTTGCGCCATAAAAATTAATAATCACCATAATCACAGTTCGTTTGTGTAGTTTAGATTAGTCATTTTGGTTTAACTAGGAGCAAGCTAATGAAGAAAACACTACAGTAAAGCCACTTGAGCCGAAATTACGTGCTGTTTAATATAAATTTAAGCACTGAAATCACGGGGCTAGTAATTAAGCCAGCGAGAAATTTTTGCGTTTTCAGCCGAATTAAAAGAACATAAAGCTCTGCAACTCAGCTTAACTATGCAGCAATGCTCTGTGGAGCTTGTACTAGAACGTACAAACACGATCATAATTGAGTTCAGTATGCATTTATACCGTTGCTGGAACCAGTAAGACACATGTAATGGAAGGTACGTGAGTGCTCGGGACACAGATATTTTCAGAAGCTTAAAATAATGGCAAAAATATAGAAGTGTATCTCTACAGATAAACTAAAACCCAAGTTCACAGTTGAATAGTCTGCACGTGTTCCTCGAATTTTTGTTCAAGATTCTATATTGTCGATGTGCCTTTTTTCTCGTCTAGAAACCTATTATGGGAATGAGCCTTGGGGTATATTCTACGATGGGGTGGCCAGACTAAGGTGAAAAGAAATTTAATTAAATTCTCTTCAGAGCGCATTGAGATGATGAGGCTTCTTTCATAAGAATTTGTTTAAAGAAAATTGCGAATACTTTAGAAAGTTTGTTTTATCGACCTCTGTTTAATCGTGGCGTGATGGCTGCATTTACTGCGCAGTTAGTGACTGTTAGTAAACTGCAGTGAATGAAGAGAAATGCTAACCGAGATCGTTTATGACAAAACAAGCGTTAGAGGAATCGCTCTTGCTGAATAAACAACAGAGAACGATTTCTTTGTGTTCGGCTAGATCAATATACAGCGGTTATTTTAGTCCGAGAAGATGAAAGAAATCCGCGTCTGGAATGCGGACGGATTAAGATGCTGGAACATTCCTGCAGAAAAATTACATAAATTAAAAACAAATATTGGAAGTAACTGGCTCAGATGGCTGCTGGAACAAAGCGGGACATTTGGAAAAATGGTGGAGCATCGTCACGTGCGACGGAATTCCTGAACTAGTTTGAAATATGGTACGAACGCAATCAACAGCTAAAACTAAGTTTTTGGCTTAGATAGACAAAGATTATTGTTGAATAAGCATGACGACCCTACCGGCACCATTTATTCGGTGATTTGGCATGATTGTCAAGAATGAACTTATGTTCAAAAACAGACTATTGAAGGAATGCAAAAGGGACGAAAAAACTAAGTAACGTACAAAGAGAACGCGTTATAATGCAGGCGCCTACTTAGCACAGGTAGAATAACACCGTCATGATGATCTACCTACAATCACCGCCTGTTCATTGGAGTTTGATTGTCTATAACCTTTTCTTTTGTAGCGACAGCTACATTACGGTAGCATTTCGAGCCTTCAGCGTTGCGGCGCTGCCACCCTAAGGCTGCACCACCACGCTGTCACGTGGTTGGTCACGTGGTGTGGAGCAGCTGCCGGCGGCGCGGCGCCATGGCTGATCACGTGGTTGGTCACGTGACCATGTTCCAGCCGGCCATCTGTAGCTATCGCGTCGCTCCAGGTTTAACCAGAGCTAAACCACCGCCATTTTTTTTTTCAAAGTATGATCCTGCTTGACTTTATGATCGCATTCGCGTTGTGTGCTTCCTTTTCTTACACTTGTGTCCGACAAATGAGGTTTATGCGAGGCGTTACCTTAAGCTTGTGAGTAACATTTTCAATTTCGCTGCATAATAATGTATGTTTTCAGGCTTGCTTATATCGATACAACAGGTAACCATGCGAGTTAGTTGGTGTGGATCAAGCGTAACGAAACCAACCACAATGACGGAAGCACAAGAAAAGGAAGCCAACAGGGCAGCGCTGCACTTACAACTGACGGTCTATTGAAAGATGGCCAACCAAGGTAGCTACACAATGCATGCGTATCAGCCGCCCCAAAAAACGCATGTGGAACGTGACATAAAACGCGCTCAACCTATGGACAACAAACGCGTAGAGAAAATATTCTTTTTCTTTCACTCTTACACACGCACACCAACACAAAGAGACTCTGTACTGATGCACGTGCCACTTCCATAGCAGCCTAATGTGAAGGAAACATATTGGTACCAGCAAACAGACAGGATCACCCGAAAAAAAGAGTACACGGGACAGCGCTGTCCCGTGTACTCCTTCTGTTGATCCCGTCTGTTTGCTGGTATCAATATGTTTGATTCACACCAATTAGCCCGCACAGTCACCACCTTAATGTTAAACGTTTCCAGTGTCCCTTTTGTTCATTGTTTTTTTTTTCTGAGTACGGGAATCTTCTCGAAAACCGGGACCCAGTTGCGGTAGTGTCGAGAATGGCGTGGATTGTTGTTGGGATCCGACACATTTTTAAGAGAAATATTACGTTCGCAAGCGCGATCATTCACTCATATGCCTTGTCTGACGCGTATACAGCCTGCTACAGGAAAGGGGTATGTTGCACACTCTAAACAAGAAAACGCTTATATGGGAGTGAAGGGGAGTAAGGTGTCCTCTGGCGCGAACTACCTTTTATAAGAGGGTGTGCATTAGAGGATCGCTTACTTCTTTTTCACTCCTTTCTGTTTATAGTGTACACGAACATGTGTGGCATATTCAACAAACTTGTTGGCATGCTTTACAGTGCAGCCTTTAGACACTTGCCTTCTTTTATCGGACCTTCGAAATTCTAGAGCTCAGACCAGAGAAGTTACTGAGTGCAAAGAATACCACAGTCACGACATGCCGTTGTCACACTTGCGTACTGTTATGGGAGATGCAATGCAAATAAGGCACAATTTTGAGACACTTCCTTTCCAGTCTAGATTTTTCAGACCCCCGGCGTTCTCGTGTTTTTTTCATTTTCTGTAGCACGGACTCGGCCACCGCACGTAGACCGTCAGCCGAATAACGTGCATCACTTAGACGAAGGAGCTGCCGACGATTTCATTATGTTTGATATCGACATAAGCCTGCTTGATACAGCCGCTCTTAATATATCGTTCAACATACACTCTGTGAAGAGGTGTTTCGGACTTGGAGGCACCTGCAAGTTGCAAAAGCAACGAGAAACAAACGTTTTCATTCATTGTTACTGCTCCTTCGGCGCTGTCTATTTATACTCATAATAATGGGACTCGCGACGCGCACTTCATTTTGTTCCGATTTATTTTAATATTATTCTTATTAAACGTTGAAGACATAACGAAGCAATGTCAGGTTTTTAACCAGCTAGCACGATGCTGTCAGAAAAAAAACGTTAAAAAATTGCCAAGATATACGCGGACAAATTTTCAATTACAGCTTTCTAAAGTAAATGAAGATAAAAATTTTTGTTTATTCAGAAAACTCAGCCGGTGCTAATAGAGACATTAGAAAAATTATTCACGTCATGAGATAAGCTCTTTTTTCTGTCCAAGAAGCCGGGAAATTTTTTCTCTTTCAGATACGGCTAAATGCGCACAAAAGCTGACGACAAGGAACCTCCATTCGATGTTCAACTGTTATGATACCCTACCCATGGCGGTGACTGCCATGGGAAGTAACACAAAGATGAAGTTTAAATGTGTAGCGCAGCGCATATAGAAATCAAAATGTTCATAAACAAATCACTTCGGGACGTAAATCCGGTTGAGGCCCTGCCGTGATAACTGCGGCAGACGGAACAACCGTGGCATTGTTACCCTTCTGCACTGCAATCACCAGAAAGGAAGGTAAAACGAAATATGGATAAACGACTTAGGTTCGCGTGGCTTCCGCTAGAAGCCACTCAGCGCCAAAAAGAAAAAAATTACCGCGCGAATTTTAAACATACGTGGTACCACACATTAATTTTTAATGATTCTCGGAACTAGTTGGTGCGGGTGCTGCAACTACTTTGAAAGTCAGATTCTGCAGCACATAGCAGCGTTAGGGCAACACAACCATGTTACACCTGAAACCCAACCCAAGCCAACTGAGAGGCCGCCCTGACTAGCACGGACGCAAGGCAACAACTTTGGCTGATTCAACAGGCGAGAGCAATCGGGGATGGTTTATGGGGGGTTTAAAGTCCCAAATCGACTAAGGCTATGAAGGATGCCCTAGTGAAGGGCTCCGGAAACTTCGACCACCTGGAGTCTTTTAACGTGCACTGACATCGCACAGTACACGGACCTCTAGAATTTCTCCTCCATCGAAATGCGACCGCCGCGGCAGGTATCGAACCCCCGTTCGATTGTGGCCCCTCGGGGAAGCCAACGGTGCCCTCCACTGAAGGCAGCGACCAGGACAGGTTTCACCGACCCTTGAGAGCAACAATTTTACAGCGATAGCTGTTAAGCACCCGTCCCTGTCTATCGCGTCGCAGTCGGCGTAACCGGTGGGTGCGTTACCATGGTTACCTTGGTAACGCACCCGCCGGTTACCATGCCAACCAGGGTTTAGTTATCATCCCGTGTGGCACCACGTAGGATGCGTTAAGATCTTTATTAATGCTGTGCGTCTGTGTCTTGGCATGTGAAGTCACCTTATGCCATGGCCAACCTGAGCCGCATAAACCTACGGGTGGCTCGGTTTGGAACAACCACGTGCCAAAAATAAATGCCTACACAGTTATCGCTTAAGCTCGCTCTACATAGTCGTAACCGTCCTGTGAATATTTCATCATCATCATCATCGTGTAGAATCTCATCACAGTAATTTCTCCATCCAAACTTCAAGTGAAAATATCTCTATTGAGTTAGGCTGTGTTCGGCAGTGGTGCCTGACCGATGGCTCTAGTTGCTGCAGTAAATCTCCAAAATCAGCTGTCATTGAGCATCGTCGTCATGATCATCATCATAATTACAATAATAATCATCATAATGCAAGCAGGGCTGCCTCTTTACAGCCTCCAGTTTTCCAATGTTTTTGTGGCCGGAAAATGCGACACGCCAGCGGGCGTGACCTTGCCTAGTGTACTGCAGCCGCTTCTCCTCTTCGGTTCGCGCAGCCGGTGCTCGGCGAGGCAGCGCCGAACGCGTGCTTTCGGACGTGAAAAGAAGCCCATAATTTAGCGTCTTTGCGGGCCTCGAAGCGCGTCGGCTTCGCGCTGTCGGCCGTCACTAATGCATGCGCTGCGCCTCGGCATGGGAACTCGATGCGCGCTGTTGGTCAGAGCGGGAGTGACGCTTCAGCCTGAACCCCTTATCGTCGAACGAGTCTGGTGCAGCGATATGTGCGCTTCCTGCCTACGTCCACCTTTGACGTCACATACAGAGTGGTCGTGTGGCGATCGTGTGCACCCCTCCTTTTCATTACTTCCGCGGTAGCTGCGACGACATTGCCAAGGCGAAAAGGTGGGCTTGCATAGAACGTCAATTTATGGAGCAGTAGTATGTGGTGTCAGAGTCTTTTGGGGCAGAAACCTGGAGAGTAAAAAAAAAGGTTTTACGGGTTTACCGTCCCAAAGCGACTGAAGCTATGAGGAACGCCGTAGTGAAGATCTGAAATTTCGACCACCTGGGGTTCTTTAACGTGCACTGACATCGCACAGTACACGGGCCTCTAGAATTTCGCCTCCATCAAAATTCGAGCGCCGCGACCGGGATCGAACCCGCGTCTTTCGGATCAGCAGCTGAGCGCCATGACCAGTGAGCCACCCCGGCGGCTAGAGAGTAAAGAAAAGGCTAGAAATATAATCGCGGTCAAAGCAGCGAGATATGCCCCGAAAAATTGCAGGTGTGACGTGGCGGGCGGGGAGGGGAGGGGGGTGCAGTGCGTTAAGGAGCCAGATAACACGAGTGGTGACTTTCAATAAAACTTTATTACACACTTGCATATATTTATACCTTGCCTGACATGACAAAGTTAAAAAAAAAAACCGAACTTATCAATACTGATGAAGGCCTTAAACTCTGCAAAGGCATCTTCCAAAAATTCCATGAAACGAGAGTCATTTTTACACACAGCGATCAGACAGGAAGGGTGGTTGTCGATAGATAGATAGATAAAGAGGAAGAGGGAAAGGCAGGTGATTTCCACATTGGTAAGGGTGGTTTTTCGTGCGTCAGAAAACCATCATTATCATTTGACGAGCGCGAAGTGTAATTTTTGGAGGGTGCTTAGGGAGTTGTAGGCCTTGATCAGTATTGTTAAATTCGGTTTTTCTCAACTTCGCCTTAGCAGGAAGCCTACAGATGTATGCAAGTGTGTAAAGAAGTTTAGCTCTAAGTCAGCGCTCGTGTTGTCAGGTTCTTCGTTTAGGCTCGTCTTCCGCGCTGTTATACTATAGAAAGCAACCAACTTGTTCATATTTCTGTCCTTCCGAGAAATGGACAGAAAAGGATAGAATTTGTTTATCTCTTCAATCTGCCTGCCTCTCGCAAGCCCTCGATAACATTTTTCTTCTTTAGCATCCACTCTAACACTACAAGAGTTTTGGGCCAATTACACCAGTGGTGTAATTTTGATTTTATTTAAAAATATTTATTTGCTATGAATATCGGATGCTAGTGCTCAACGCAAGAACAGCGCATTCGGGGACTGCTGAGTTGTTCAAAGAAAGTGCACAAATTTTGCTGTTTTCATCACCATCATCATTACCTTGATACATCCGCAGCGGGATTAAGGCCTTTCTATGTTTTCATTCACACAGCACGAAGACGAACGCGAGCAAGAGCGGAGACACCAAAAACTCCACTTAGCCGCTCCGTGCAACATCTGAGCCACCTTTAAGCTTCAATATCTCATCCAGCCACCTGGGGCTCTGTAATACCGAAATTTGTTTCCCTTTTCTTGAAATCTTTCGCAATGCAACTACTCTAACCAAGAGTATTTTGTCCTGGTATAGATTCCAAGTTCTAAGTTGTTGTTCCGCAGGGTGTACTCGGACAAGAGTAGTTTCTTCCCCTCAGAATAAACAGAAGTGTTCACGGACGACGGAGGCTTCTTCGAACAAATCGTTCACTTTGATCGAGATCTCCGAAACGCAACGGCATCTCGAGCGACGAAGCGCAGCTCGCTGTTTCTTTTTGAGCATTCGTTCCACCTCCGTCGACTCCTCCGATCTTTCCACCCACTCCCGCATTCCGCCCGATGCATAAAACGAGAGACGCCTGACCGCCGCGTCTAAAGCGGCGTGTCTCGCGGCGTCGTCTGCACATCGCTCAAACCCTTCGAGCACGACTCCGTAAGTGCCGAGTAAGGCGCACGCGAGAGGCTGGAAAAGTAAAAAAAACAGCATCTAAATACAACTGCGGCGTAGATTAAAAAAAAATAAAAGCGAAACACAGCAACGACAATTGAAGGACGAGAACGCTTCGGCGTGGAGCTAGAGGGGAGCGGGGAAGAAGTTGGGGAGGCTGGGGAAAGCGGAGGGGAAAAGGGGAAGAAACCTGCGGCGGCAACGGGCGTTTGTGATGAGGGCAGGGGCGCGCGCACACTGCAGCAGAAGCGGCGGCGGCCGTGGCAGGTCGAGGCAATTCCCAACGCGTGCCAACCGTGGCATGTTTGCGCATGCAAATCAAACGCACTCCATGCAAATGAGCCCCAGGGCAGAGGAGCCCCTCGAAGCAAGGGGTGCCAGTCAGAGAGGAGGAGCCTGGTGGCGCCCTCTCCACGGGAAAAGGGGAGGCTGGGAAGGAAAGCGTGGGCATAGAGAGAGAGAGGGAAGAAGGAGATGAATATATCTGGACTGCTTTGGAGTCGTAGTAGGGAAGAGATAGTGGCTGGAAAGTGCCGTATTTCGAATTGGGGCCTCGTGGGAGCTACCGTCAGTTGGTGGTAGCTCCGGTTCTAATGTTTTACCTTGGGAAACATATGGGCGGAGGAAAAATTACACGTGGACAGAGGACATGCGATGCAGATATGTCATGTCGACTGGAGGTCGATATCTGCAATTTTGATTTTGAAATTCTTCGCAACGTGCTTTGCTGCTATCAGTCATGGAGTTGAACATAGTCGTAGAGCAATTAGGCTGTCGCGACAGTGATGCATACTAAAATGTCATCGTAAGAAAAAATAGAACACAAGAAGGAGTTTCTGAGTCAACGCCCTGCAGGACCGATGTTAGCAGACGAGCAGTCGTGGTGTAGGAGTAGGGAGAACATTGTGCACTTCGGACGGGTTTCATGAATTCGCTAACCAGCAAAATAAAACAGGCTAAAATCTAGTAGGCGCCCGCTTATGGAAAAAGAATAGTCATAACTGGTATAAGCAGCACGTAGCCAGTGATATTTTTGCCAGAGTACATGCTAAAATTATACGGATTCTAAAAATCTCTAGCAGCTTTTAGCATTTATGCTGGATGTGTTGCATTCGTCCAAATGCCTTGAGCATTCCTAGAGTACAGCGATCTAAATATTTCCTCTCAGCCATAGTCTCTCTTTCACCTAGTGCATTTATACCACTCTTGCTTGCATTATTTACTTCTGTCTGTCAACAACCCAAGCGGAAAGCTCTGCCTACTTCTTGACCAAATTCATTCTTCCGTGAAGCCCACGCAAAACAAAGGGTAGCTTTCTCTCATAGTTAGTCTTAGTGCGGAAAAGCACGCTTTACATGTGTTTTTTTTTTTTATCACACAGTAGCAGTTAATTGTAAGACAAAGATTCATAGCGTGCTGTGGGAGTTTCATACTGTCAAAGGATGGTTTGTGTAACATAAAAATATAGGAGGAGGGGCACTCAGTGGCTCAAATATTTTGGTTTGTTTTGAGTACGCTGCCTTCTCAGAATATGTGTGGGAAAACCACACCGGGCAGAGCTCCAGCCGTAGAGTATTTCTCTCCGTATTGCTACTCAACCGGTGGCACGTCACTCCCTGCGTGAAGTCGCCGCCATGTCCAGTAATGGCGACTAGAGTGGAATGTCGACACTATGAAAAGATTGGCCTCTGTTTGTTGTCACTTACTATATGGATTGCTAGAAATGCCGCTTACAGGGTAGGCCCTTTTTTTTAAATCTCTATTTTACAGCAGTGCATTGCTCTATTCCGGGACATTGAACAAGCGAACATGGTTCTTTGGAAAGGAATGCTGTTAGCAGAAAGTATATATATGCTTAAACAAGTGCACTTACATGCAGAGTAAGTTAATGCCAGAGGTGTTGCAAACGTTTAAGAACTGTGCAATTACTGTTCCCTCGATCCTAAGAAGGCTTTGTGCATATAAACGACGCATTCCAGAGCATTGAAATAAGTGTTCAGCACTTCACGTAAATATATTTAGGCAACTATTTCATAAAAGAGGAACAATGCAGGTTTGGTTCACCAACATATGATGACGTTTTATGTCTCCATGTTTTAACTGCGCTGTTGCAATTGATTTATTTCTCACGTTTTGCAGTCCGTATTATATTTTTAAGTTTTTATTGAAGCTTTTATCGCCCTTGTTGTAGCTTCTCTATCTTCTAAAGTAATTAACAAGGACACTTTCAAGAAAACTTCGATATGAAACCGTCTCTGATAACTGGGGCATCCTTCTCTATATTTCTTTCAATAAGAAACATTTCATAATAATGAAAATAAAATCCAAATGAAAGTGCCGTGAGCTCGTTTCATAGAGGTACTGGCCTAGGGGGGCTGTCTTCAGAAATAACACAGAATAAGAAACATATTGAGAGAGTTTGTTCTGTTGGTCGAAAACTGAAGAAAGGATATCTTGTGTACTGGTTCACCTAGTTTCATGTGGCACATGCCCTTTCAGGATCTGCAAGAGACAATGTTGCCAGGTAGAACTAAAAGGAAAACAAGAACAATAAACCCTGCATCGGCAGAAAAGCTAGCTAAACGAATGTGAACCCTACTGCATGTGATTTGTGTTCACCACACCGTAACTAAACAACATGGTCAGCTTCTGCGATAAGTTTTTTTTGGGGCTGGGGAGAAGACAGTATCTCTAATTAATACATGTTTTTAATGTACAGCAAAAAATTATAGTCACTAAACTCGCCCACTGAAAACAAAAATTCAACGTGACACAGCTCGGCCTTCGGAGTAATGACATGCGCATTTTATGATAACGGGTTTAGAAGGACTAAATAACACCGGTGCATTATTTTTTACAGTAAACAGCGATAGGTACCTCAACTCGCTGCACTCGTGAATATTCATGCGTAAAATTCATATCTAGGACGCTGTGTGTAGCGCATTTATCTTCGTGGATGGATCCGGTAGAATTCATGGATGACCAGGTTCGACGGCGATAGTAAGATCAGTGCTGGTCATCGGCTTCCACGAGCGACCAACCTTCTCAGCTGGAAACGAACATATTTTTAAATTGCAATCAATACCATCCTTTGATCGACCGAGGCCACGTGTCCACAGTTAGCCTGGCGGCACCAAACAAGTGCCTGGACCGAAGTGAACTCTTTTGTGTCCGACAAATAAGGCAGGGACGGCAGTTTTAGGGTATATACTGGTGTCGTTTATTTTTTTGTTTGTTGCTTTCAACGGCGCTGATGATGTCTCGCACGTGGACGAGAAAATGGAACAAACGTTTGCGCCACAATTTATTCCCGTAGCAACGAAGTCGGACAGACCGCGTAAAAAAGGGTACAGCCTGTGCCCGAAGGCTACGATAATACAGTGCCTATCTGGGCTGTTGCCATGCACGGGAAAGAGATGGGTTACGGCAATTAACTCCTGTTTACCTTACAGTTTAAAAGTTAAGAACTTTAGATTTGAGAGCAGCTTCAGGAAGGGCAAGTTAAATTTTAGAATTAGCGGAGTGTGTCGGTGAAGTCTACGTTATCTTATTTTCAATAAAGATGTTTTGCCTTGGGAAGTAGAAAGGTATGAGTCCTGGTGGCGGGTTGAGTTTTTTTTGTCCCTTTTAAGCGCTTTCTTTTCTTTCCATTTCTTTCTTTTATATCGCTTCCTTTCTTTCCTTCTTTCTCTCTTTCTTTATTTTTTCTTTCTTACTTTCGTTCTTTCTTTCTTCCTTTCTTTCGTTCTCTCTCTCTCTCTTTCTTATCTTTCTTTCTTTCTTCTTTCTTTCTTTCCTTAATTTTTTTCGCTTTCTGACATCCTTATTTCTTGATTTCTGTGTCTCTTTCCGCCTTTCGTGCTTCTTTTGAATAATTTCTTCCTTTCAAAGCTGCTTTTGTTCTGTGTTTTCCTTCCTCCCTTATGCCTTTCTTTGTGTGGCACCACTCTTGCGCATGCGCTGTGAGAAGCTATATTTGATCGATCTGCATTCAAAGAAAACGTTAGTGAGTAGCATTTCCCCACAGTCTTCCTTTTCCCGTTTTGTCTCTATACTGTTTTCTTTATTAGTTTATGCTTTTTCCTGTCGCTTTACCGCTAAGCTCTCACGAGAGCCCTCTGCACCAGTAGTGCGACTGACGTCGCATAGTTACACCTGCGTTACCTGGCATTTCGTCACGGTAATTTCCGTCAACTCCTTGTCGACCGTGTTCACTGCTTTATCTTTAAAGCTGTCGTCGGCTTTCTCCGTACGTGCTCCACCAAACATAATTTGACCACCACTTATCCATCCAAGCAAACGGCGCCTCAAACGTACTCTTATAGAAAAGCTTTCATTGGACGTTGCACAAAACCATCCGGACTAGGACCTAGCTTTTCCCATATGTTACAGCCGTCATAAACTCATCGTGTAATGACACCACCTGCTGTTCACCTCTCTTTTATAGGGCCGTGATATCACATTACCCTCGGAACACGCTGCTTCCCGCCACAGGCGCTCCGCCTTCTAAATGCACCCGTGACGCTGATGACCGTGCCGACTACATTACTGAAGGCTTCAGAGCAGGATTACTATACGACCACTGCCGTCGTATGGCCACCTTATAAGTTGAGTCACTCGCTTGTTCTGGTCGCCATCTTGCCGCGTGTGCCTGTGCCAAGACTTCTGTCGCATTATGCTGGCCCAAACCGTGTACTGAGTAAAATCACCCGGGGACAGTACTCAGAAGGTGTGGACGCGGCTCATGTATTCAAATACCGGTTAAATGAAATTTCAGCAGCCTCATGGCATTAATCAAACAAACAAACAATAAAACTGACTGGTTTCGCCGCGTTGTGGGTCTGAATCCCACTCGGAAGAAACAAAGATTTCTTTTTTTCAGTATAGATGCCTGGCTAGCGAACAAGCCGCTCTGTCTGTGGATGAAGCCTGGACGTGCCAGCTTCCACCTGCCACAGTTGGCAGGTGCAGTGCGCTAGCGCTAGGTGGGTCACTACAGAAAAGACATTGTGCATTTAGGGCGCTCGGCTACTGATCCGGAGTTCCCGGGTTTGAACCCGACCGCGGCGACTACATTTTTATGGAGGCAAAACGCTAAGGTGTCCGTGTGCTGTGCGATGTCAGTGCACGTTAAAGATCCCCAGGTGGTCGAAATTATTCCGGAGCCCTCCACTACGGCACAGCTTTCTTCCTTTCTTCTTCCTTTATCCCTCCCTTACGGCGCTGTTCAGGTGTCCAACGATACAACGACAGATACTGCGCCATTTCCTTTCCCCCAAAACCAATTATTATTATTATTATTATTATTATCTTGTGGAAGAAAGCCGGTTTCGCAACAACTGCAGCTACGTGGAAAAGACTAAACCCGCGCATGTGAGCTGCAGCCAAGTGGAACGGTGGGAAGCGCGCTCCTGTTGAAGCCTAGTGGAAAAGAGGCAAACTGGTTTCGCGGCAGCTGCACCGAAGTGGAAAGGGGAAACCGCGTCGCTTCAGCCGCCGCTTACATTTTTCTCAAAACCATCGTAAGTAACCTACGCGAAAAGTTTATACCTACATGCACATCTACGTCACATTTATTTCAACGAAGCAATTTGGCAGGTAAATTTTTTATACATAAAAACAGGTAGGTTCCATTCAAATTCCTAAAAGCACGTGATCTGATCATAATAACATTCCCGACTGCTGATCGTTCTTGGTGTCTAAACGATCTGCACACCCGGCTCACTTTGTTCTTCCAGTCGCCTTTCTTTCTTGCCCTGTTTTACATTGTGACAGCTGCGATAATTGACTGGATACACCTGGCGAACGTAGGTAAGAGTGTGGGCCAATTTTCATCTTCGCTGGTTTGCACTGTCACCCCTAGAAGTCGCGTTAGTTTTGCGTTCAGATGGGCGACGTATGTGTCCGCGGCGTAGGACAAGCGGCCACAGCTGTGAAAAACGAAATTGAAATCTTCAGCTTTCTTCCACTAACACGAATTTAATCATTGTAGTGAACGGGCACAAACAGACAGGGTCCGGGAAATGCTCTATATAGTCGGGTAAAAGCGAAGTCTGCCGTGAAGCTCAGCCCACATTCAGGACCGCCGCACAGAATTCCTCGCCTTACAAAGATATAGTTTCTTGTTAAAACTTTTCTGGTTACTCGAACAATAATCATAACAGGGCAGCGCAAGAAACAGCACAGAACACTGCTGAAATCACAAGAAAGGACGGGCGCTGTTTATTTTATCAGAATGAATGAATGAATGAATGAATGAATGAATGAATGAATGAATGAATGAATGAATGAATGAATGAATGAATGAATGAATGAATGAATGAATGAATGAAAATCTTGGTTGTCAAGGAGAATTCTCGCGGCGTAGGTGGGTCCCTCAGTCCAGGGCCCCAAAGGCCTTGTTTTTTGCAGAGACAGCACCTTTGACTTACAAGTGGTTATGGCTCGCAGGTTGACAAATTTAATGGTAGACTTGTGTTGGGGTGATAAGTGTCCTTCTTGTATTCTGTATTTCTGATATGTTCTGTGCCGTTTTTTTGCTCTGCGCTCTTATGATTCAAGTGTGAACCAGCAAGCACAAATACAAATTTCAGGACTATACAAGAAGCCAACTAACCAGAAGAGAAAATTATAAGGTATAGAAGTTCGATACCTGGCTTGTTTAATGTAGTCAAACATTAAACAGCTGCTTTTTTCACTATTGTGACTGGCCAGCGGAGCCATACAGGAGGCCGCTGACCATGACTAAGTGCTACCAACTGCTATTTTGTAAAGTCGCATCCCACTATGGTTCATTCTAGTCCCCAACGCGAGTGCCCATGAATTCAGGAGTGCCAACGGTGGTAGTGGTTACTGCCAGTGGTAACAAGCTGTAATTGTTAAACAGGCGTTGATACTGTACTTTCTTTTGGTGTTTTCTTTTATTGAGGTTGAGGTTTTTTTTATTCTGTTTCCAATACCACTGTTAAACTAGCTCCAGCTTAGAAACTTGTTTGTTAGTGCCGTAGGAACAGCTACTCTGCTTAAAAGAAGGTGTGCGCCTGAAATACTATAAGAATGTTAGTAAATCGAACAAGTCCATGTAAGGCATTTAGTTCAATGTCTCCTAGAGCACGTCAAAAACAGTTTGATATCTCTCACAGCACGTGAGGCAAAGTTCAATGCCACCTCATTAAAGCAACAAAAGCAAAGTTTATTGTCTTTTGAGGATTGAGACACAGGCTAATTATATCCTACTCGAAATCAGGAGGACGAAACGGGCTTAGATAGGGCATATAATACGAAGACACGATAACCGATGGTCCTTAAGAGTAAAAGAATGGATTTCAAGGGAAAGGAATCGTAGCAGGGGGCGGCAGAAAGTGTGGTGGATGGGATTCAGAAGTTTGCGAGGACAGGGTGGCCATAGTTGGCACATGAGAGGGTTAATTCAAGAGATATGGGAGAGGTCTTTTTCCTGCAGTGGGCTTAGGCAGGCTGATGCTGATGATTACACCATTTATAGCGTGACTGATGTGCTAATACCTGCATGGGAGACAAGTCTTTGCTATGTGTGGGGTTAATCAACCGCATGCTCTTTCTTGGCAACGCTGAAAGCGAGCTTTTTCTTTTCTGCAGGATGAACGGGGGGTAAGAAAAGACAGCAGTATTTGCGAAAGCGGCAACTAGACGATGATTTGCATATTGCACTTAAGCCTCTCTCTGGCTGTTTCATTTTCGGACATAATAAGGTATATCGCTTGTGTGAAGTGACGAAGACTTTTACATAAAGGTGAAATAAGCAAAACACGAATGGCTTCATTAAATGGCTCAGCCTTCGATGTAAATATGCAGAAAACACGGTGCGGGTGATGAGTAAGTTACGTAGCAAAACGCCACCGCAGGAAAATATTTCGTGCTTCGCGCTGCTAAACACGCGAGGTAGTCACCAGTGCCAAAGCAGTACCTGGCGCAGACTAGTGCTAAGCAAACCACGCTTTCACGCAAGAAACGCTCCGAAGCTCACAAGAGCCGTCACTAGGTGGCGACTGTATAATAATAATTGGTTTTTGGTGGAAAGGAAATGGCGCAGTATCTGTCTCATATATCGTTGAACAGCTGAACCGCGCCGTAAGGGAAGGGATAAAGGAGGGAGTGAAACAAGAAAGTGGCGACTGTATGCCGAACGCGAATTTGCAGTGCGCTGGCAGTTAAAGAAGAAAATATGATACAAAGTCGATAAAGGCGTGGGGAGTCAGTGCGAAAGTCATTCTATGTGCTAATTTTCTGCTAGATTTTCTCTACCAGTTCTTCGATCGAAAAAAAGAGAAGCATACATTTTGCAATGTTAAACGTTTGCTAGCGGATAAACGTTGGATTCGTACAGTCCTCATCCCTTAAGTGTCTTCGCATTGGCGCATCTGAGATTTCTTCAAAACTTCGAGTTTGTTTTGCGTGTTGTTTAATTCGGCAATGGATTAAGAACTATACATTCGGGCAGAACTGAATATACGTCTCTCGAGGGTCATGTGGCAACAAATGTATGTGGCAACAAATGGCACCACTCAGACAAAAAAAAAAGCATACTTGAGTGATAGCTAAAAACAGCCCGAGGAACATATTACGGTAGCGAATATCTATCACTGTTAATAAAATAAAGAATCTTAAACGTTGTGCCACGGTCCTTAGAGAACATACCAATATAGAGCGGCTTCTTCTCAAAAAGGCACTGCCTTGCCCTCAGGACATTGCAGGGTCCTAAATGGGCTTCCGTTCAGTAAACATTTAGCCTTTCGTAACAAGCATTTTGCAGTCGATATCATTGGCTAAGGGGCGCTGCATTCGCAACAATCGTATAACCGTAATTTCGAATGCGCCTTTCGCGCTATTTACGCGTAGTTTGTCAAAACCTTCGCGGTAGCTTACGAGTGTACACGTTGCAAAAAAAATACTAAATAAACCAAATAAAAAATAAAGCCCTTTGTGCCCAAAAATTGGCTTTTTCGCAATTTCAGGTGCAAAATGATCTTGGCGTTGAGGCAGATTTGTTGGAAGCCGGAAACATTAAAATTTGATACTGCTTTACTTCAACAATTGCCAGACACACTCCTTGGCTTTATTCAAATCGCGCGGTTATTCAAATCGCGCGGTTCTGTAATGAGCAGCAGTGTTTCAAATGCCGTTTTAATTCTGCCTTGTCTTCAGTGAGATTCAGAAGATGCACGGGCCGTGAAGCGACGTTCGTTAAAATTTTACTTTTACAAGTATAACAGGAGCCGAATAGCGCGCTATTTCTCAGATTTAACACTTTTGGACGGAATAGCTGCGGGGCCGAGTAATGCATTCGCGTTTTCGTGTTATGCAGCAGCTAATGCAATGTTCTCACAGTTTTTAGATTATCCCCATAGTCATGGCTAGACTACGCTATACGGCATGTCATCGAAATAGGGTGTACCTGCCTATAAACCTTAACTGCACGTAAGGAAACTAGCGGAGTCCAAATTACGTTTGGTTAGGTCATGTTCTGGTAGGAATAGAGGAAAATCTCGAGAACGGCCTCAGTCTTGGTGGAAAACGAAACCTTGCCGTGAGGTCTGTGTTAAAGCGAATGGAACGGGGGCACAGGGAAATGCACAGGTGCCAGGGCACAGGTGCCTGGGCACAGGTGCCACGCACGGTCCAGGCCGTGCGGCTATGTGAGCTGGCGGGACCTGTTGATGTGCAGTTGCGGTGCATTCAGAGAGCACAGGAGGGTGTGTGCACAGAAAAAAAAATACCACGAGGTTCAGCGTATTGTGTCTGCAGGAACAAGTTAGATCATACAAGTTACAAAATGAGCGCGAGTTGGGAGAAACCTACCGGTCTTGCAAGCGAGGGATTATTTTAGGCAGAATACTAATCTTGCGGCTTCTAAAAGCTTGTCTTCATTGTAACTTGTATTTAAGGGCAAAAGGGCCCTGTTATTATGCAAACCGGTTATGTGAACATGAATATGGTTGATCTGAACGCACTGCTTATGCCAAAACACTTTTAGAGTGACATTGCGAACGGCGTTTAATAGTTGAGCATTCAGAAGAGAAAGTGAAGGCTCGGTTAGTGGTGGGTTACTGTTTTCAGGCTTACAGCTCTGGTAAACGCCTGCGGATCTAGTTATGATGTCACGCCCTATCTCAAGTAGTAACTACAACGTAAAGTATTTTTTGTTTGCTTCGATGACAGGTTAAAAATAAAACCTCACGAATGCAAATAATTCATTTCTCTGTGTGCCGATTAGACATCAGAAGAGGAACCGAAATTGCTGCACCGAAAGTTGCTAAGCCAAAAGTGGTTTACCCAAAGCGAATAGTGAGCCGACGTGTGCGAGTATTTCATATCGAGATAGTCCTGCCTTCTGGTTAGCCTTAGCGGCTGTCTCGTCATAGCTTTCTACAATTGCTTCCTTGATAAATTCGTAAAATTTCGTAAAAAATGGAAGTTTGTTAAAGCTGCCATTATTTTTCTTTAAATCTGACTTATCTCTGTAGCGCTAGCTTTCTCTTTATTGGTTTGAGTAGCATTCATTCATTGGATTCATTCATAGCGCTCATTGATTGGCGTATACTCAAGAAATGCGTGTGTACAGCTACAGGATGGAGAAGTGCAGGTAATGTTTACGTAAGTTTTGGCTCTTGTTCGTTAGAAGCCGCACCATTAACACCACGCCATGGAAAACAACTTTTTCAGTAGACTTTATAGACTGAACTTGAATACTGTATGTCATTGGCGGAATTGGGTAGGAATAACATAGACTTGTGGTACTCGCGGTGGTGCTGCACACCACGTGCAAACATGCTTATGAATGTATTTTTTTCTTCCGCTGTATTTTTTCCAGCATTATTCTTTCTTGAGATTTTCCAAGATGGTAATCTCCAAGTTTGCTGCCATGTCTTCATCGGTAGTCGAGGCCGTCCACTGATATCTTCGAAATGAGAGACAGCTGCTCATAGGGGAAAGCATTCATAAAGTTCATTATTTCAGCCACACATGAGAGTAAACATTAAGGACATCGGCTAATGTGACAGAGGAAGAGAAGGCCCGATGAAACGAGCGAAATCATGAAACCTGCACGCTATGGTCTTATCTCGTAATGACACCCGCCGCGTGGCTCCGTGGCTAAGCCTTTCAGCTATTGATCCCTTGGTCGCGGGGATCAAATCCTGACCGTCGATGGAAATTAAAATTAAAAATCCCGGTTAGCTGTGCGATGTTAGCGGATGTTAAAGATGACTCGGTGGTATAAGTTAACCGGAGCTCTACACTACGACGTCCTTCATAGCCGCCCATGCTTCGCTTCGGGCTTTAAACTACGCATATAATACGTAAGTACACTGCCTGATGACACGATGGTGACTATGATTCTGACCAAGCCAACGACGAGAATAGTAATTAATTACAAAGGAAAAATTGTCATTTATGCAAACTTTGGATATGGCATCATCATCTTTTGAATCTCGTGAAATCAATAATCGAGTTTCACTTACTTCAGACTCATGCGAAGTCAGTCGACATGGTGATTGGCAGCTATTAAGTTTAAACAATTTTAGCCTTTTTTAATGTTTTAAAATGGGAACAGGTAAATTCATCTCGAAACTTATTGAAGAAGTTCCCATCTGAAGGTATATGTAGCTAGGGGTTGTAGAATTCACTCACAAGAAAGTGAATGACTTGCTGCCGTTTTCAAGAGTAACCTTGCTTACCTTAGTGATGTTTTCAAGCACGAAATTTGGAATATAGTGTTGGGGCTTGAGTTCAGGCACCCTGCCACTTGTACTGCCATCCCAATTTAGGCACTCTTTTTCCCTGTTATTATATTTACTTGTGTATTGACTGCACCCAGACATTCAAATTTTTCGCCACACGAGAGAACCTAAGAAGGCAAGATTGGCTAAAAATGCTTATAGTCACGTCACGCCTTCTTTGATCTAAGGACTTTAACAGACGGCCTTTCGTTTGAGACCATCTTTAGGATCAAACCAAGGATATATTCACTCAGAACACGGGAGATGTGCTCTTTCAACAAATAATTATTGAAAATGGGGAAGGCATATATTTGCTCTGAGCATAAAGTCACGAGATTAACAGCTTCACTCATTACGGAAACATAAGCTGCAGTACAGCAAATGGTGTGTTGGACATAGCGGATACCTTTCATATCTTTCGAGTTGACATTTCTATTGCTATAATCAAATATGGTGTAGGATTGTGTCATTATGTTGGCTAACGCCGAAGGCTGACCTCATCCTCTATGACAGCTGCGCTAAGGCGAGCTCGCGATTTGTATTCAACATTTGCCACGCAACAAAATGGTCAACTTCATATTGCTCTGACTAGAGGTTCATTTCAACGTCAGCACAAAACCGCCTCCACTGTACGTATAAAAGAGCGGTCTGTCTGCAAAAACCAACCGCCTCTACAGAACACTGTTTAGCGCTGTGGAGCTCTGTCGCTTCATTCCTACCCATGCTTGCTGCCGAACAATCTGAGCACACGCGCAATGCGTTTTTAACGTGATACCGTCAAGGCTTCCGTTACACAGAAAATCCGGCGTCGTCAGCGTTGTGATCGAAAATGTACACCGTGGTAGTTAGCTCACGGAGGTCGCGAGGGGATTGGTCGCGAAAGGTTCCTCAGGACGAGCAATCTGAGTCTCACAAGCCCCACACGTGGCTGTGTTTGAAACCTGTCGGAGCAGTGGCGCACTGCTTAACCACTACGCTACTGCGCCAGGAGGGGTATTATGACTACCAGCAATATTTGACTGCAAATATAGAGAATAACAAATTGTGCATATGTGGGTATTCGCCCATTAACGCTACCTTGTGAAAACCTTAAGGCGGAGCTTAAAGGGCAGCTGCACCACTATTTGAGAATTCCGCACTAGTCGAGGATTCGAATGTATAAAGGCTGCGGGTAACGGGTTCCAAATGTGTTAACGCTAACATTTAAAATAGTGACGTGATCGACGATTAAATTTTGAGGCTCCTCTTCACAGCACCGGAGGAATGCGAAGAAGCTTGGTGTGACGTCATGGAAGGTAAGCTTTCAGATTTCCGCTGCCGCCAAGCATACCCTGCCATGCCTAGTTAGATGCTAGCAAACAATGCTGGGAGACTTTGCCTTCGATGGCGTTGGTTAATTTTTTTTTACTTGAAAGCAAGCGTTTATGCGTTGGAAATGTAGTGGTACCGCCGATGACGTCATATTGAGCCCACCATTTGGAGCTGTGCGCTGCGGAAGCTTGATGGCCGTCTGGATTGCAATCGGCGATTGCGTCACTATTTCAAATGCTAGCCCGAAAGGAGCTCGCATGCTTTACCTACAAGTTTCACACATTCGAGATCTTTAAGCTCGTCCATTCCTAAAACCTATGCAGTTGCCTTTTAAGTGTCCCCTCCAATTCTTAACCATGTGCTTGCTGCTTTTTTTTTTGTTAGGGGTAACGATGGGTTTTCTTAGGTATTAGATGGCAAACTATGCAGTTTTTCTTTTTTCATTAGGCCGCGCCAAAAAAAAAGTTAGATTGTTCTGCAGGCTTGGTGTCCCATGTGTAGCTACCGGTGTTACAAACTCGTTTGACTTGAAGACGTGGCCTTCAATGTGCTCATTCATTTCTGCGCCGCTTGCTAACTACTTTTCATGATTCGTATACTGGGAAGAATGCTCTTTGTCAGTGGGATAGTAATAGGCGCAGAAAACGTTTCTATCAAAGAACACTATAGTAATATCATTATAAGCCTGTTGTTGCCTTAGGAACTCCACAGTAATATGATTTGCATGCAAACCTTCTTGCTATCTCCAAATAAAGTGATTGAGAATCTTTACTAGCCTCTGTACCTCTGAAATGTCCACTCCCAACCACTCAGTGATATGTGAAGCTGTACGGGACAATCTCAGGACAAGCACAGTTACTCATTGTCCCAAGCCTGTGTTCAGGCGGCGTTAAAAGTTCCACATGCGAACATGAGCTAGGAGCGCACGCCTGGTTAGTTTAGCAAGATCGTCCGAGAGAGAGCTTGACAAGCCCGGACCACGTACCCGACTGGGTGGGACCGTTCGACTACAGGTTCAATCATGCGCAGTGTTTTTAACCCCGTCTCATGTGGTGGCGACACCATGGCGAGAGAAAGCGGTCGTGGCGAAAGCGCTCGGGAAGAAGGAGATTGAGCGGTGTCGGAGAGTGGGGCGCTGTGCGTTCGAGCGTCCGCCTCGTTGCCTAATACTCACTCTGTGTGTGACCGCCTTAGGTGACCCCTTCAAGCTGCCGTCACCGAGGGGCTGTCGCCATGACGGGGCCATGGCAACCGAAACGTGATTCGGTGCAGTTCAAGGACGCCAGGCGTTTATACTCTCTGCCGAATATTTGAAACAACTTTTCTCAAGCCTGGTTCTATGTTTACGTCTCGTCTCTGGTTTAACGCAAACCGCAGGTCACAGTTACTGCTGCACGTGGTCCGTTCCTTCTGTTCAGTGGATGATCGCCGTTTCGTTACAAGTCAACGGGACCCGCACTTAAACTCTATTTAGATAATCTGTATCCTCGAGTTCAAAGCGCTGCATCGATTCAGGTGTAGTAGGGACAGAAACGTGGCAGAATTCGCGATATTATCTGCGTGAATTTGTGAGAAAGCCCAGCAACAACGTTTAGTGGTAGAGAACAGGATGAAAAAAACGCAAATTAAAGCATTTAACAATTTACGTTTCGTGCATGCGATAAGACAAGTAGTATACGCACATACTTGGCTGTGGTAAGGACGTATATCGGTGTTAGTGCCAGTGCCATATATATCAGTTCCAATGCCGACATGTGTTAATTGTTCATTCTCCGTTTAGTCAGCGGGATTTCGGATTAAAATTGTGTACCCAACTAACTGTATATTAAGGTAATGAGAAGGAGCGTGATAAGAACACTGACCATATGCAATATAAAAACAAATGTGTTCGGTCCGTGCTATGGCTTTTCGTGCTGTTTCGCCTTTTGTCAACATCCTACACCAAGAATAAACGACCACTTTTATTTCCTACTGCAAATATAACAACGAATACGTAGAGTGTCTTATCCCTTAGGGTTTATCTTAACAGACCCGAGCATATTTGATGCAAAATGTCATGCATGTTGAGCCTCTCATGTATAAGGTACCACGCTAGAAAATACTCAGCTTCAGTCCATGAGACTGTAGCTCAACCGAAGCTTCTGAGATAACATGCTTTGAAGAGCACTTGGGTGACTCAGCGGTATGTTCTATGCCTATTCTTATGCCGATTCCGTGTCTGTAATAGAAAAAGTACTGCCCAGAAGTTGCAAGGAACCCACTGTGTGTGAAAGTCTTGACCATTTCATCTTTCCATCACGCTCAACAAATAAGAAGGCCAGGCACCTTCGCTGATAATCATTTCTCGGAATTTTGTTGGCAGACTGATAAGCAGGGTGGGGTACGTCGCCTCTTTGAAAGGGTTCGTCTTTTCTGCTGCAAGGCAAAGAGGGCTAGAGAATGTAACTTTAGCCAAATAAACATATTGTAGACTGGTGACGGAGGTTGGATATTTTGACAGTAACATATCATTTTAAAATGACTCGATGAGAATCACGCGTCTACCCTGTGCGGGCTAAGTCATAGAGCTCACTTGCTTTTGGGCGAAAGATGCTGACTTGTGGAAAATATCGTAACTTCGAGAAACCTAACACTTAAAATTGCTGAATTATTCGCCACGATAGCTCTATGGGGAGTTCACTTAACCTCCATCGACATCTATTTCGGAGATTTCTCTGAGGTCATCGGCTTCGGCATCTAAGCAGCCGTCCCAATATGCCTTCGGAAAAACCTCGTGCCCTCCAACCTGGCCAACGGCTTCCTTACAAGCTAGACGTTCTGCTTCGGGCTCCATCTGTAGTCGTATACAGCTCAAGAACGGAGCTGAATTCCCCCCTCAGTGGACCCTTTTCGAGCCGATGGCTTCGGCGGATTCTCATGAGCCTGCTGGCGTCACAATGCAGGGAGTGTCAGTTGAAATGGGATAGTCCCCTCCCTCCATTGTCACGCCAGCAAGTTCATGAAAATCGGCCGAAGCCATTGGCTGGAAGAGAGTCCTTTGAGGAGGGGAGATAAGCTCCGTTCTTGAGTTGTATGCGACTATAGTCATTTGATCAAAGTAGACGTGGCCTGTGAAATGAAACGCGTTCACGAAGTGGGACAGGGGGTGTGATACAACTGACGCCGCCACTCATTCACTCAGAGAAGCTGCGAAAATTCTGGGAGCTTTCTTTTGTCTTTTCAATTCTAGCTGTACACAAGTCGCTCATTTTGTCTCCCATTATATTGCTTTGGAAGTGTGTGGCCAGAACAGAGGCACCAATAGTGATGAGGCATTTTGAAAAGAGCGATGTAAACGACTACTCGGGTCCACTGCCAAAAAAATAATAAATTACTCATAATGAGAGAACACACACACCGAATGATTGCTAATGAGTTTCATCGATTAGTCGTGACTGACGTTTTTATTTTTGGAACTAGACTTGTTGCTGGCGCAAAATGAACTACCATGAAAAGGATTTGCTAGTTTTTTCCATCAGAAAGCTAAAAATACTTTGGCTTGAATATCCACTCGTTCTCACTGTTTTTGTTTATTTGCTATTACTTACGCTGTGCGCCAGCCGCGCAGCGGTTGCAGTGAACAGCTACATATTTTATCCATTATCTCCCTCACGACTATTTTTTTTTTAATGAAGGCGTCTGCTGCGTAAACAAGTATTGTTCAAGTGCACTTAAAAGAGTTAATATGTTTAAGAAATATCTGTACTAAAAACGGTGAATCTCAGTGCTTATTTTTTGTTGTTATACCTTCAAGCCCCATTCAGATGAACCGTTTTGAATATAAAATCACATATTTCGAAATGAGAGAGAATACAGAGGTAAAATGAAGGCACGTAAGCTGCGAGAAATATTCATGTCCCTTCGTTCATACGAACAATAGATGTTTGTGACACATTAGCACTGGAAGCAGCTGTTGACGGCAAGAAATCTTCATCAGTGAATTTATATTTTTTGGGTTGAAGGGCTCTGTATAGAAAATATGCGAGGCAAAAAGTACGAGCAAAGCATGTTTTGCGCTTACTCCAGAAACAAAGAGAGTAGATTTATGCTCGACTTCCCCAAGCGAGCTGGACAGTCGCGCAAATCATTCCAAGGTGTTGGTGACATTAAAGTTGTGTCATAAATTTTTGATAGTTTTCAAGTGGACGTGTTGTAGACTTGGCTCCCTGAAGAAAAAATGTTGCTCCTCAAGGCATAGCGTCATCTTCGGTAGCGATATTATGCTGAATATCACGCTAACATGCTCTGCTCGGGTATGGGTGACAGACTGTTTGAAAGTTACGGACCGGCGAGGTTTGCTATTGAGTTTCTTTAGCCGACGCTGTGATGCAACACTGACTCCTCCGCCCTTCTTCTCAAGAACTTTGCCCGTGGTCAGCAGTCGAGCGCCATAACCACTGAGCCACCGCGGCGGCTCCCATGTGCTCTCGCCGCAAAACTTCTGGCTGATTTGCAGACTTCGCAACCACAACGAGTGGCTTCCGGCCTTGACTTCGAGGGTGTGGTAAAAAATAGCTTAAGCCTAATCGCTAGCTGGGGCGCCGCGGTGGCTCAGTGGTTACGGCGCTCGACTGCTGACCCGAAAGACGCGGGTTCGATTCCGACTGCGGTAGTCGAATTTCAATGGAGGCGAAATTCTAGAGGCCCGTGTACTGTGCGATGTCAGTGCACGTCAAAGAACCCCACGTTGTCGAAATTTCCGGAACTCTTCACTACGGCGTCCCTCATATCCTGAGCCACTTTGGGACGTTAAACCTCCATAAACCATGAACCATAAACTTAATCGGTATCTGAAGTTGGAAATACATCCGTACAAACTGTTGAATCTTTGATGCGAGCAACAAAAGATCTTTAAAGCAGAAATGGACCAGCAGTTGGCCATCGCCACCATAATAAATGAAATGAAATCGCGTGTTATAAATTCTCACTAAGATCAAACTGAAGTGGTATCCGTAAGGATGGCGGCTAAGCTCATCGACTCCCTCCGAAATTGTTTCTCCAGGTCATCACTGTGTAAAAGTGGACGCGCTTTAGGCGTAGCTAGTAGTCTGTGCGAATTTGTCTTCAGATCTATCTATATGCTAGGGTAGTGGAGTAGATTTGATGAAAATTGTGGTAGTAGGAGACGGCAAAAAGGTTAGGTGGGTGGTATACAGAGAAACGATGGCGATACCTAGCAAAGGACTGGGGATAATTGACAATAGAATGAACGTAAATTGCCTAATAATGATAATTATGCGTATATGGTTGTCGGCAGTAGGCTCGTACACAATATGGCGTTAAACCTCGCTGACAGGACGGCATGATGTTTTGGGTTTTTGTTGGATAACGAAAAAGGCCGAAGCCGAACCTTCTGTGGAATTGGGGCTTCTTTGAAGGCAACGCGTTTTTGTAGGTTTCTCACCGATCATGATGGATAACAGCGCTCATTTGGTGCTAACAACCAAACATGAGATATCTGGGCCGCGTGATATTAGGCATCAGGAAGAAGTGGCTCTTTGTAGCCTGCGCGTCAACAGACGCGAAGAGATGCAGCTGGCACAACGTGTTGGATCGCAGACCACGTTTTGTGGGGGAAGATGTAATAATAATAATAATAATTGGTATTGGGGGGAAGGAAATGGCGCAGTATCTGTGTCATATATCGTTGGACACCTGAACCGCGCCGTAAGGGAAGGGATGAAGGAGGGAGTGATAGGAAAAAGGAAGAGGTGCCGTAGTGGAGGGCTCCGGAATAATTTCGACCACCTAGGGATCTTTAACGTGCACTGACATCGCACAGCACACGGGCGCCTTAGCGTTTTGCCTCCATAAAAACGCAGCCGCCGCGGTTGGGTTCGAACCGGTTCGAACGGTTTGAATAGGATGGTGATGTGCGGGATATGTTTTTTTGTTTTGAAGAGGTGACTCAATTCTCATCAGCCGACGCAATCTGTCGTCTACTTTAAAAGTCTTTGGAAAGCTGACTGGCCATCCATGTCTTTGTGTGCAGGTAATAATGCATAAGAGGACTATGCAGTCAGAGAGAGCATGAGCGTGATCGATTTAGGCTTACCTTATCAAATAAAGTGCTCTATCGCGTTTTTTATTAGCAAAAAGGGCGAAAAAGTACTTCACATAGTTCGTCTCTTTATTCCTCTGTCCTTCACTGTCTTTTTTTTCGCTCAGTTAGCGATCGTCATAACACAAAAAAATTGTTAGTCTTGCTCGGCGGTCCCTCTGATATCGACGCTTACTGTCCTTTACAGAAATAGTCTACTAGCCGCCTAGCTTGAAGCAGCTGCGCCCCTATTGTTGCGCTAAACATGAAGTTGCCTTTCTAGTTTCTTCGTGAGACAGTCGTCAAAAGCTTAATATATGGCTATGGTATAAGCGAAGTAGCCGAGATTATTTTATTTCTTTAAATATGGAATTATGTACCACAGTACATATTCCAGAAAAATACCAAAGCCTAACAACCAACCTTTAACTGCAACTGGCTAGACTTGTGCATCTAAAGTTTCTAGATCAAAACTCCCGGCTTCTTACTACGATTTCATCAATACGCCCCACTTATCAAACTGACATATTTTACTCGGCACATAGTTAATTGCCAATGTATTGGCAGCGCCTGTGACTGCTGAAACAGCGTTTGTGCACGGAAGTTATGGGTTTTACTATGGTCAAGACGTCGAGGCTGCTTCTGCGCAGGCATCACAAGCTGCATTGAAAGCGCTAATCTGCGCTTCCATCGCATGACTCCTTTTATGCAAGAGCATTATCGTTATCAGGTGAACATCGCAGAGAAGAAGGTAGGCCGGCGTCGCCATTTTTCGCAAGCTTTCGCTCGCGTTAGCAAAAGACAGCATAAAAGAGGTAACTACACTTTTTATAACATACGAAATTACACTTTATCATAAACTTACAGACTGCGC